>JANJYP010242262.1:0-13019 GCA_024605115.1 Rastrelliger brachysoma | reverse complement strand
TATCCACAACAACCACCTTATGACACAGGACTTTTTGTACAGCTCCGCAAATATCCATGCTTGTGAAATATGAAATCAATTTCCTTCTAACCGAAATACTTTCCACAATTATGTCCATGTATTTAGTCCAACACGTAACGTAACAGTGGATCAAAACAGAAGCACCTCTTGTGAGTAGCCTATTATCAATGGTTTTTGGACATAGCAATGAGCATTGTTTAGCCAGGAATAAGGTTCCTATCGCAATTTGTCATTACCCTGTGNTCTTGTGAGTAGCCTATTATCAATGGTTTTTGGACATAGCAACGAGCATTGTTTAGCCAGGAATAAGGTTCCTATCGCAATTTGTCATTACCCTGTATGATTCATGATCACTTGACATGGTGCAGGCAGATGACTTGACATGGTTGACAACAAAACTGGCAGACCAACTGCTGGAATTAATTTTTGTAGTTAGTGACTATAATGTAGACACACTAGATGGAGGTGTTCTGCTCATTTTACATAATCAATCTTTAAGTCTTAAACATTTAATGAAAAAGGGCAAAAGGTGATTTGCAAGTGTAAATTACATACCTAATGGTGAGAATCTGCCCAAAGTTAAGGTCATAGTCATTAACCTGAGCAATAAAGATGGCGGCCAGGGCTTCATAGAGGGCTGTGCCATCCATGTTTATGGTGGCACCTACAGGGAGCACAAAACGGGTCACACGCTTGTCCACCTTGTTGTTTTCCTCAAGGCATTTAAAAGTGATGGGCAAAGTGGCAGAACTGAGAGTGGACAGAAGAAGAAGGAGGATGTCAGAAAGACAGAAAAGAGAGAAGTAAGTTACTCTGACTTTAACAGTGACCAGTCAATTAGGGTGATAAATGTGAAACATACTGACCCTGATTATCTGTAGCATTCAGGGAGGCTAACTGAAAACCAAAGTCTAAATCAATTCACTGTAAGCCAACAATTACTTTAAAATGAAGAAAAACATACAGAGTGTGTTCATTATTAGGCTAAACCTTAAATATTTTAGAACAAGAAGGCCCTTCAGATTGCAAGTGTGTTTTCAGTAGTGCTGCATTACACGAAGGACAATCACATACCTAGAAGATGTTCCCAGGGCTGTGATGAGTGCCTGCAATAACCCTGCAATGAAGACAAAGGGGTTCTTCCTGGTGACAACAAAGTAGAGTGTTGGAAGGACGATGATGGCATGGATGAAGAGGCCACAGATAACTGTCACTGTATACATGGCCAACTGGCCTCCCATGCTTGTGATGTCATCCATCTCCACAATCTTACCAGCAACCAGGAACAGGATACCAATAGGGGCATACCTGAGGATTAGTAGGTGTTATTGTGATTTTGTATTTTGCAAAATCTACTAATTCCTCAGTCATCCATGCATCCATGTTTGAACTTACCACATGATAATGGCGACCAGCCTCATGATGGCTTCATTGAGACAATCAAAAAAGTCCTTGAGGGGCTGCCCCTGTTCCCTCATGCTCCCAATGATCAGACCAAAGCACATGGAGAACACCACCAGACCAAGAGCGTTGACTGCATCCACTGTCCCTGGCACTGGGATCATCTCCTCCCGGGATATCTGCTGGCTGCCATTGACTGTGAATATTGTATCATTCACTGTCATCGTCACTTGGACTACTCTCTTGGCATATTGTGTCTTGAACTGTTTTTTTTTAAAAAGTAAAAAGAATGAGTTAAACAGTGATTAAAATCTTGGCTTTTCAATATCAATCTTTTGATGGCTTGCTGTGAATTTGTTTTACCCATGACATTCACACTATCCAGAGGATTAACTCTATTGACTTTGGTGATCCTCTGACTTTTCCTCTGTTTTATATTTCACATTTGTGGTTTTGAATTAAATGACTCAGGAAGTTTTGGAAGGGTTGTCGGGGAATTTGGTGTACACATTCAAGTCCCTGTCAGAATTTTTATTTTTAATCTTTATTTATTAATACTGTGCTGACATGCTAAACTGTGATGGAGGATATATCATAATAGCAGGCTGACATTTACATGTCTCAAAAAGGAAAAGGTGAGCAATTTACATTAGCTCTATAAATTAACTTCTCACCTGGTGCAAATATTAAAATTCTGCCAGCTTCCAAAAAGCATAGACTGTGATGGAATAAAGAAGCGAAAGTGTAAGTGAAAATGACATGCTGTTAAAGGCTGCAGCTCACAAATTAGGCTGTAGTATTGAATCACTTATATGTATCCAAAACATAACAGTCTGAAAAAACATATTTCTCAAATTTATTTCAGCTTTTCCTTAACAGTTATACAAGACTTTTTAATTACTAATAGTATTATAAAATGAACCAAAATATACACAATAAATGATCACTCTGGTTCTGATGATTATATGCTAAAGGCAGCAGGGAATTAATGGAAAAAATAAAACTGATAGGATAACTGGGCAGGAGGAAGGAGAGGGTAAGAATATGGAGGGAGAGTTACCTGTTTAGTGCAAGCCTCCATGAGGTTAGGAGGGAACATGTTTCTGCAAAACAGTACAGTATTATTAGGATTATTGAAAACCAAATATACTGCAATATCTGGAATATATACAATTTTCTGACAGGGTAATGATTAATATTTGTCCACCTTTCTGAGCAACATCTTGGCTGTAACAGAATGTAAAAATCCTCCTGGCAATAAATTTGTATTTTTTATCAACACCTCCATCTGTGTGTAGTTTTAAATGGGGAAATAATGGGGAATTTTGAATGTGTATGTTTATTTTGTTGAAGTAGTGTGTATAGGTACCTGATGAGGTCCAGGAATGCATCAGCAGGGCTGATCTGCTCTATCTTTTGCTGATTGGTAAACTCATCTTTTGATCCTTTTCCAGGGTGAATAATGAGCACCATGACGATCCCAATGAACACAGCGATCACAGTGGTGGTGGTGTAGTAGACCACTGCCCTCATACCCATTTTACCTGATGCACGGCTGTCTAGAGCAGCCATACCTGAAAGGGACATGCATATTTTATTGTGTGCACAGTTCATCCTTCATAATGTTTTTAAAATGTCATTATGGTACTTGAACTCTAGTTCATATTGCATGAGTAATGATGAATAAGAAGAGAACAACAGTGCATGTAGAAACTCTGTGTATATGGATTAATCAGATGATTAATTCATTCATTCATCAACAGTGTAGTTTTTGAGCATTTCATTATTTCATATTTGATAAATACATTTCCTTTACAATTATACATTTGGATTCAGTAAATAAAAATATGAATTTTGCCAAACACAAAACTAGAAAAAAACTATCAAATGCACATGACCTAAGAGCTGCATACATGTATTAATAACTGTTTCAGTGAGCTTACAGTTAGCCAGAGAAAAGGTGTTGTAATTATAGGTGGAATACATCCATCCAGATTATCTGACTATCTATGGGAACAAAGAGTGGCAGGAAACACTATCTGACTATGACCTTTACTGATGCGGAACACACCTACTATACATGCCCCCGGGGCAGATCAAATACAGAACATCTGTTTATGCATTGTATATTCACATGCACTAAATTGCAGAGCAACTCTTTGAAAAAATATCAGAAAGCTGTGATTATGTGGTTTTCAAGTTTCACCCCTAAGTGATTTGGTATCATTCAAATCACAGTCTTTTATTTAATAATGCAACAATGCTATATGTTTCCCAAGTGTTGTGAATACAGAGAGAGATGTCAGTTGCAGATAAACAGCCTGACCTCAACTGACTATATGTGTCTGGGGGGAAAAAGATACAACAAAGAACTCAGAGGAAAAAAAACACAGGTACTATGAGACAAGTCATGGCCAAAGCATAGAATAGACTTTAGTTGAGGAAATATAACATTGAGCAATGTTTTACACAGAAGCAGCATAATTTTGAAGAAACATCTGGTGATAAAATCACAGTTAAATACTCTGCTTCCCGCCTGTCTGGCAACATTTGCATTCCTGGGAGAAAGGTTGGATATTATCAAATTATATCCTACCATCAATTTTATAGCCCTATTGCAAACCACAACTTGATTTGAGGTTGCCTAAGAAGTTGTTTTAACAGTGATGGAAGAGAATTGATAAACTACTGTAGAGAAAATACTCTGCTCTATGCAGTTTTATGCAAGCCAGAGAGAACTTTGATGGGAGTCATGGTGCCTCAGGGCTAAACCATCATCCACAGCCCTAATAGCAGTAAACAGACTTTGTGAGGATAACGGTGGTAAAAGAAATATAGCTATTCTGTGGTGTGGATTTGGAAGCTGACAAGCTGCATCAATAGGCATGGCAGTAGTATTGTATTTTCAAATACAATACCAGTGTCAGGACTTATTATGACCATTATCTTCATTCAAAGCAGTACAAGGTGAAGCAAGCTTGTGTGAATGTAGATGTATATGTTCCTTTCATCCACGTGCATACTAAAGTGTATGTGCATGTATGTGTGCTAGTGTGTGTCCATAGGTGTACCTACTGCCCCCTCTTTGGCCCTCTCTGTGCCTCTTGGCTTAACATGTCCAGGACTTGGGCTTTTATCCAAATCCTATTGATCCTCTTCCTTCCCTCTTCATCCTTCCCTCCATTTATTCTCTTTTCCGAAATTCTTCACCTCCTCTCCCTACTGCCCCTCCACCACCACCTCTTGTTTCAGCCCCCCCCCCACCCCCTTGCTCTTCCTCCTCTCCAAACCCCACATCTTGCCTCCTTCATTTTTTTTCTTGTACGCTGATCTTATTGCTGCAATCCTCTTTTATTACCACCCCTTTGCCCCTCAGCAATCCCCTTTTTTTCTGCTCTCCTCCTATTCCTTTTCTGACAGCCCTGGGAAAACTTGTTGACTTTGTCAGCCCTGCACGCACACAATGATCCCCGACCTGTTGTCCAGGCAACAACGGACACAGTCTCACCAATTCCATCCTCTGAAAAGAACGAAAGAACAAAGATTGAAGGAGAGCAAGGAGAATGACTTTCTTTCTCATATTGGGAATGTTCATCAAATACAAAAGTAGGCCTACTTCAAGGGAGGGAGAGTTGAAGCTCAGGACATAAACTGCAAGAGGTCTGTCTGGATGGCTATTAACATTCAAAAATGCTTGGCAGAAATGAGACCTGCAATGCTAGCAAGACTTCCCTGATGTCTTTCACTCAGAAAATATAACTGAGTTTAATAGTTGATTGGTGATTGATTAAACAGTTAAGTTAAATTAATCAAGAAATGCCTGTACTAATGTCTATAAGAACTTAGTTGCGGCTCTGCAATAGTGACATTATAGTAGCAGCACATGGATTCAACTTATGGTCATCTTGGTAAAGTTTATTTCATGATAACTAAATGAACTTGAATGTGTAACATGTTGGTTTGTGATATCCTGCAAATGAAACATGGATGCAACCTTCCATAGGACATTAGCAATAAAACCTGGCAACAAATTCCTTCTTGATGCAGAAACTGTTGAATGACTGATCCTTAAAAAATCTCTTAATCTATTTCCTCTTAACGTGCCAGATGTGAAGTCATATTCATTTTTTATAGCCCATTATAATGTATTTACAACACCCTCTCTGAGAACTGGGATTCAGATAAGGAAAAAATTCCCTCACAGTTTTTTTTTGAAGAGCAACATAGGAATCTCTACTACAGACATACACACAGTATGTATACAGAGGAGACCATAATAGCAAAATTACAATATGGAAAATCACAATATAATGTTAATGTTTTAATCATTAGTATAGTCCATTATAAATCAGTAGTGTTGAAAACAATGAGCTAACTTTGCTCAGAGGTACAGTACTGTTTTATGATACATATACTTGAATGTTTCCATTTTTGTAAAACTTTTATTCTCACTGCCAGATTTACCTATTATACTTGATAACACTGATATATTTAAGTGAAGTTTTAGATTTAATATATTCAGTAAAATGATAGTAAGATGCACCGATGATTACAACTAAATTAGTGCTCTGTGGACCTCCAATAAAACAATTTAGCTACACTTAAACAAAGAAAGAGAGAAACATTCTTTTGCACATTATATGTAAAATATGAAATTTATGACTGAACTTTTTTGGACTTTTTTTTCATTATTTTGTGACTTGCTGTTACTATTTCACTTAGTATATCAAAAACATCTGTTCAGTTATCCATTCAAATACCTTCATTTATCCTCTTCTCCATTTTTTCTTCTTTACTCCTTGTCCTATTCTTTCCCTTGGCTCCTTGCCCCTCAAACTTCCTCTACAGCATACTCCTCTGTAATCGTCTTCTTTTTCTTCTTTTACGACCCACACCCCCTCGTCCTGTGTCCCGCCTCAACTTCCAGGTTCCCTCTGGAATCTGTTCAAACAGTTTGACTTGCAGTACAACCTTACTTTCAAATGAGATCAGAATTCACTAACTGGGACTGTTCATTTCTTAGATGCACGATTCAGTCTTTGGAGCGTGACATCATTTTGCACATGCAGCCATGAATTTGCTTATGCTCATATCCTCTAACACATCATCCTCTCCAAGTTATGTATGTAAAGCAATCACTGCTCTAGAAATAGAACTCTGTGAAATTACAGATAACCCATTGCTCCAATAAACCAACTAGTTTGTGACTCTACCCTGGGTTATTAGGAGGGAAACACTGATAATAATAAAATGCTAAAATTGTCTTTATTCTATCTCCAAAATTCAAAGAAAATAAGGCACTTTCAGCAACATAGGTACATCAAACATTTAATGACTGTGAGTTCTACAGCTTTGTTGCATGTGTTTGAAATTGTTGTCAAGTTCAGTAGCATGTTGATCAATAAAAGTTAACTTTTCTGTCTACGTAGGCCTATATTCCTTAAATATTTGAAATATTATATTGTGTGAACACATGGGTATGCACAAAATATTTAGGTGTGTGCCTATACTGTATGTGTGGTTTTGGTGAAGCAGTTGTTTCACAGCCACAGTTAGAAAAAGCCTCCTTTGTTACTTCTATTGGTCTAGTGTCCCGGCAGGGTTGCAGTAGCATCCTGCTGCTTGTAGCTTGTGCATTTTTAGTGGTGCAATAATTCTGTCATCTGAGAGTTTTTGCATTCACTGCACTTACATTTTTGCAGGGTGTAACCAGATCATGACAACTCAAAAGCACATGCTGTACCACTGTGGCAGAATCAAAGTAACATCACTAAAGCATCATTAGGAAATTAGTTTTGTTTTGAATATTTATTCCACATATACAGTAGTGCACTGTCTTTCAAATCAGCACAACACTGTATTTGTGCTGTTTTTGTTGTCTCAATGTGGACAACAACAGTAAAGCTTCAGAGATTAATATCATGAGATAAATTATTTCCTATCAAAAGCAAGTGATTCAACTTTGCATTAAAGAGAATAATGATGTATGTGATGTTTGATGTTGACTAAAGGCAACATATTTGGGTTAATTGGGCTTAACTGGTTTAACAGTTAATTTGACTACAAATGTTTTTTTTCTAACTGTTTTTGAAATGCATGAATGTGGGTTTTTATGACAGTGTAGAGTTAAAGGTTGATAATTATTAAAAGCTATAATTAAAAAATAAACAAATCCACAGAGCGTTTAGGGGGGTGCAGAATAAAAGTATAGCATTTTCTTGAAAAAATTATATTTTGTCTGAATTCAATTATTTTGCAAATTTTGACAGGTTTGACGATGACTTCATGTTTCATACCAGCTCATAAGGAGCTGGCATTGCGGGTTGCCAAGTAGCTTGTCCCCATGGTCATTGTCATAGATTAGCTGGGCTAACTGTTAGCTGCTAGCATTTAATGTTTGAATGATATGATGACCACTGACACACAAAAGACACAAAACATCCAGCGTAGACTCATCTGCATTCTGAAATAACATTTTAGTATCTGGGGGGTGACAATTTGTTGGATTCAAAGGCTTGTACATTCACTAAGGTTGAACTTGGTATTTAATGCTGCTGTTATTCATTGATCTAGTTAGCAGCATGCTACCTTTCTAACTGATACCTACAAATTCTGTTCAAAACTGGGCTGTGTTACACAAAGTCACAAAAATATGCTATATTAGTGTTGTGAAGTGAGTGACTTTCCGTATCAAGTTTGATTTACGACCTTATCAAGATGCAATGAAATATTAACACATAAAGTAATGGCACTCACTGTGACAAATTACTTAAACTCAAGCAAGTTAAATGGAAAGTGTAAAACAAAATAAGATTCAGTAAAGCAAAGTAAAGTATATGTTATTTTCAGAAAAGTATTTTAAAAATGCAGTGTTTTAGAGTTTTATGCTTGCTGTTACGCTACAAATAATCCATGCCATTTATTCATTTAATAATTTTGTTATTTATACAGTTATAACTTTGTATAATGATAGAAGATAACATTGCATTAGAGGCCAAACTTGAATATGAAAAAACCATAGACTGGGAAAAGCACACAAGATGACTACAGAACAGCACTCTTTGTTGGTTTCCACATGTTGTAGCTGCATCATGTGATGATGTTACGCCCTGCTGCAACACAAAGCAGGTTATTATCGTACATTATCGGTCCGTGCCATCCCTCCAGGAGACTGGCCCCTTGCTCTGTCAATCACTCCTTTGTGATTGGACATTTAGCCACATTATGTCCCTCCTACATTTGTCACTAACTGCTGCGGATAAGTGTTTTTGGAAACTCAAATGTGTCATAAGTCAACCTATACTTATACTTCCAAAATGAGTATTGACTGCTCAATAACAAATCCACTGACCTCTGCCTCCAAAAGAAAGCATCACTGTGTGTCTGAATGGATTTATGAACCATATCGCTAGTGACGAATGGAATCACTACATGCCTGGATTAGCAGTCAAAACATCAGTGTCTTGCGTGTGTTTTTCTATGACACAGGCCTAAATATCACAACATAATGCAGTCCACTAACTTTGAACTGTTTACTGTAATAAAGAAATTGTTGGTCATGTTTTATCAAGATCAAGTCAAAACCAACTAACTGCATCGGCTGAACAAACACTTAGAAGGCGCACAGTGGTCAGTGAAGAAAAAAAAATGTTACTGCTATGTGCACAGTAGACAGAAAACACGTGAAACACGTGAAAAACAAGTACATACAGTATATAAACAGTCTTTTTTGATGTGTACAAACTGATGCTGTGCTGTGCATTCACTTCAGACTAAACGCAGTATATGCAGCAGCAGAAGGTGGAAATTTTTTTTTTGTTATCTCAACCAAAGCCAACTGTGATATTAAGAGATTGGTACAGTCATGTTGTGACTTAATGACTCACACTGACTAAATTTAGATCAAAACATCATACAGACTAGAATTGGAAATGTCTAACTTGTGTGGATTTATTTTAAGTATCTGAGGCATGTTTCAACTAAAAATAGCAGATGAACACTTTAGTTATTGGTGTGTACAGCATTGTCACATTCATGGGTGAAAGTAATTAATTAGTAAATTATTTTATCTAACTCATATCTTATAGCAATGACAGACAAGGTTAAGACACAGCAAAAACCTGAATATGGAAATATCTTTCTGTCTGACAAATGAAAAACAATTAAATAATAAGAGGTGAATTAACTAAATAAATGAATGCTAGGCTGTCCATTTTCCTGATTTGATACAGTATGTGTTGATTCTCATACCTGTGATAAGACTGGAAATCAGGAGGGGCAGCACCAACATCTGAAGCATTCTCATCAGCAGCTCTCCAGGAAAAGAGAAGAACTTGACTTCACGATAAGACATTTTGTAAGGCCGCAAGGCAAATCCCAGAGTTATACCTGAAGCAAGGATCAGACATAAAAGAGAATTCAGAGCTTGATTTGTTTCAGTGTCCCAAAATAACACCTGAAAGTTGAAACTTTTTAATGACTTGTGTTCAGTTATAGAAAACACAGTAAACTCATTAATAATGGGACAATTCTGTTAAAAGTGAAAGCATGTGACTAATGGATCATTTTTGGGAAATCTTGCAATAAAACTTGCCAGCATTTTGGCAGGAGGGAATATAATACATATTAATCATTTCCTTTGAAACACCAATTATAAAGATTATGCAACTGTCACTATTCTGCATTCATTAAGCCATTTTTTAAAAACCTTATTATATCCATTGCAGCACTCATTTAACAACAGACCCAAGTGGCTGCCCCGACAGTCTGAATTTAACAATCAATCCACTGAGTACGTCATGGTACTGTGAAATTCTACCAGGGCTGCAGATGTGCTGGCAGTGGGTGGGCCTGGCTCGCTTCCTACTGCGCAAGATTCAAAGGTTAATGGCAACAGGTCAAAGGTCAGCTGCAGGGTCAGATAAAGGCCGTCTGGTAAGTCCATTTGAGCTACCTCTATTCTCTCATCTGGTGAGTTTGTTTCTATTCTTTTGCTTCTTCCGTTCTGCCAAAAGAGTGTTGGTCACACCAGAATGATGGATTGTCTTTACAAGTTTGAACAGAGGAGAGGTAAAGCGGTGATAAATGGAGAGGAAAGAAGAGGAGATCATACAATGTCACATTTTCAATTAACTAAATCCAGAAAGATGAAAAAATTATGCAACTGTCTCAACAAAGTCAACATTAAACAAAAAAAACCAACATTTCCACTCACCAATAATGACAGCGGCAACAGTTAATATCACAAAGGCATTTCTTATGAAGACCGCTTTCACATCACGCTTTGTGATGTTTTCCACTCTCTTCTTGGCCAGCAGCGACCGGGACTGGATGCCGGCCCGGATCTGCTGGAGACCACTCCGGGTCCTCTGAGGGTTCTCCCCATTGCTCTGAGTCATGGCTGCACTGAAATCTTCAGATCTTTTATAAACATGTAGAAACTGGAACTCCACAGATGTGAACACCGGAGAGGTGATTCACTTGTTACCTTGTTACTTGTTGTTCTCCTTTCCGTCTGTTACACCTGTTTTCCTTTGGTTCAATGTTTACCAGTTGGCTGACTGAAGGGAAGGACAGATTGAAAGCATTAGATAAGTGAGCTGTGTTTCTCTACAGTATGTCACACTTTTGCCCAAAAATGAGTCAGATATTAGGTTTGTTATTTTTCCAAATTGTAAAGTTATGTTGCGTACTACTGTTCTACACTCTGTTTTGTCACTCATAACCTCCCACCACATGTCCTGTGCATATAAACTAGTATTAAAAGGGGTACAATATCATCAAAAAGCAAGTCAAATTACAAATGCCTTATTAAAACTTCTATGAGTAAGACATGTGGTCTTTAATATATAGAAAATGTAATGGCAGTGTAACCATGCAAACTCCCAAAAAATGCATTATAAAAACAAGAAAATTCTAAAAATTCACTTCTGAGTGAAGAACACATGTGTGTTGCACCCATATCTTTGAAAGCGTGCATGATTTCCTCATACGTAAACACTAAAAACTGCAACGCATGTGTAGAGTTTGGGTCTATGCTGATACTAATTCACAGGTCAAGTTGTTCACATGCAGACACACAAATACACAGTTATTGATCAAATTCTAAAATGCATTTTTAAAACGGTAAAATGGTTAGAAAAAAGAGAAGTTGTACCTTAGGCTTGAGCAATAACTTCCTCTGGAGTAATGTCTCAGTTTTTCAGGGGAATAGTTTTGGTTTAAAGCTTGGTCAATGTGAGAGGGAGAGAGAAGCTCTTTGGCTTTGAGCTGGTTGTGAGCAATCAGAAATGAAGAGAGAGACGGGAAAAAGTGGAAAGGAGAGAGGGAGGAGAGAGAAAAGGAGGGAGTTATGGCGGGGATGAGGGAATAAAAGAGCCAGTGAGAGAATGGAGGCGGTGCTATAGTAAAAGAAAAACTAGTGTTAGTCACTCACACAGTGTTGGCTTGTGAGGAGGCAAGGCGGGGACTAAAAAAAGTGAAGTAAGGTACAGGAAGAGGGGGCTGCTTTTCAGACAGAGGGGAGCTTGAGGAATAATGAGCTTTCCAAGCAGGAAAAAAAGAAAGAACCTTCTTGTTTTCTTCTGTCCCTCTCAGCCCTCCTTTCAAATGGTTTTTCACGCTTGATAAGTTCAGCTTGATTGAAGATTCCTGTGGAGAGTGAGTCAACAGAGAA
Organism: Rastrelliger brachysoma; assembly: GCA_024605115.1. Taxonomy (NCBI): domain Eukaryota; kingdom Metazoa; phylum Chordata; class Actinopteri; order Scombriformes; family Scombridae; genus Rastrelliger; species Rastrelliger brachysoma. The sequence goes on along the minus strand of JANJYP010242262.1, from coordinate 922 downwards.
ATAAGTCCTTCATCCATCAAAGGAATATGTCAGTAGATTAGCTATTCATAGATGTATCCATCTCCAGCACTCATCAATCACTCTGTTGGCTTATTTTGCTAAATATTAGTAGATTCAACATTTATGCACAAAGTCCACTTAGTCATCTATTTTTCGGGAAACACTGTGGAGTCTTTAGTTTGTAAAGCTAAACAGAGTGAGTAAATGTTTACCCAGTGCCAGTGGTGCAACTGGTGCTCTACGAACTTGAAACCCCTTCAAAACCCCTTCAAACTTGAAACATGTGTTTCAAGTTTGAAGGGGTTTGGCATTTAATGAGTTGACTTATGTTGCTACTTTAACAGTTAGTTACACGATAAAGACATAACAACTACATAGACAGTGGTTTAAAGTCAAAACATTTCCAGGGAGGATTATACAAACACAAGCAGGCTAATGACCAGGAGGTATTCTGGCAGCAAAATGCAGGAATTCACAGTTTGGCATGTGCAGTGTGATTAACGCTGAGGGTGAGCGTGGAGGTGTGAGCGTGTGTTAATGTGAGTGAATGTGTCTGGAAAATAAGTGAGTGAGAGAATTAAGTGAGAGTGGTGGGGTTGTCGGCATCTTTTCTGACTCATACCAGGGGAATCCATGTTTGGCAGAGCTGTTTGTTGTGAAATGTTTCAGCAGTCTGTCTGCACACACATATAAGCATGCACACACAGCAAGAGAGAGAGAGAAAGTAAGAGAGACGCCTCAGAGGAAATTGCATTAACTTAAGGTCCCTTGCTATACTCGAACCTTGACCCTTACAGGGTTGTCCTGGTATCTTCTCATAATATTATAGGCCCACCAAATATTACACCACACAATTTGCAGGAAGTAACATCACAAAATCAGGGCTGCTGAGAGACAATCTTCTACAGAATCTCCTAGAGAG
>JANJYP010242243.1:0-19329 GCA_024605115.1 Rastrelliger brachysoma | reverse complement strand
GAAATTGTCGCTTTCCTTAAGTTTTTACAATTTCCACAACCTGTGAAATAAAGGCTAACCTGATAATGTAATAACTATTTTGAACTAAGAGTGAGAAAGTTCATTATAATATACTATGCCTCTTGACATAACAGATACAAGTTTTGGTGTGTTTACATAAGAGGTTTTATGAATTTGCAATATGACATAATTCTATATATATTATCTTATTTACTTACACAACAAATGTCTAAAATTACCTGGTAATATTAATACACTGGGTATACCCTTGGATTACATTACTGATTACATTTTTCATGAGTTATCTAGTGACAGTAATTGACTACAATGTTAGTGACCTACCTGACCTTGACATGGATGCAGTCGGATTGACTGACTGTGGCTTAGCCTCATCATGCCATGAAAATATGGGGCATGACACATACACATACACATTCTTGGAAAATCACCAGAAAAAGACACTAGGATTAATATTCAAATCTGTTTTAATCCTGGCTGATTTGATGGCTGATATTTGGATTTAGCATTTGGATGGGTATATAATTTTCATATATGAGTCTAACGGTGACTAACGCTAACCATGTTTCTTTTTGAAATTCAGCTGTTTGCAAGATTAAAAACCTGGATCATCATCTAACAAAGATTCTCTTTAGAGAAGATGTTCCCTTTATCTTGTGCAAGTAAATTAGTTTAACAGTGACAGTAAGTTTTCAATTTATTTAAGTCTTTCAACAATCCTGTATTGTTTAAACACCGACCAATACAGCGTAATAAAACATCAGTTTAAATGAACAATGTAAAAAACATTGCTAAATGGGGTATATTGACATGTAAATGGAGACAAAAGTGTATTATGCATTTTATTTCTGTATGTTTCTGGAGAGTGTTGTGACATCCATGCAGAAATTACTACTGTATATGCTACTATCCCTGACAAGGTGATTATTAAAATATTATGTTGAGTGAATGGTGTTTCCACTGAGACTTTTATAGATTCATATAAGTAAGTGACATTGATTTATAAGTGTGCCAAAGATCTATTTCACTTGTATTTTTGCCATCTAATTGTAATGTATCTCTGTGACTCAGTCCATCACCACAAACCAGGTAGTGTGTGAACTTCCTGTCTCTTCCCAACTGATGTTCAACCCCCTTTCTCTCTTTTCATTGGCAGCTCTGTGTTCACTTTTTATCCCTAAATGTCCCTCTTTTTTTAATGGTCCTGTAATAATCTGTGTCATACATCCATTCATAGTCTCGCATTCCTTTCAACTGCACAACAATGTGGGAAGCAGGAGTTGTCAAATAATACTAATCTGTGCCTATCAGCAGCATTCTGACAGTCAGAGATGTTGGAAACACTGTGTTTCTGTTATTGTTCCCAACCCTGCATAATAACACAACAGTTGTGATGTAACAAAGAAAAATTATGAAGTAGAGAATGTGAGTCAATCTCAATCTACACCGCTAATTAGACATTTCTTGCAAATCATAACTTATAATTTTTGTTGTAGGTTGTATGTTGGGAACGGTAAAATCTCGTACTTAATTTTCATCTACTGCAATGACTTAATACCACCTCTGTGCTCCCATGTATAGATCCAGTTAAGTCTCTCTCAGAGCACCTGCTAACATGTAATGCATATACAGGGTTTCACTGAGAAAACAAATCATTTGTAAGTAAATTGTACCCACACCTTATTAATAGAATATATTAGATATAATTCAAAAAATGCTACCAAGCAAATCCTGATGCTACCTGTGTACAGTATATGGAAATGCTGTCTTACCAGATCTCTGAATATGTTATATCCAGCAAATGTCATAAAACAACTGTATTGGTACCTAAAAAAAAAAAAAAAAAAAAAGTTTTTATAATGTTTATTTTTGGGATCCCTGTTGCTGACTATAAGATGTATATTTGATATGATATGGGAAAATGACCATTTATCCCTTTGAGTGAAAAAGATGCACTACATTTGCTACATACATCTGTTTAGCTGACAGGAGCCTTTCCGAGTCTGAGATAAGGTGTTAAGGTGAGTCCAGTGAGAAGGGTATCAAGTGAAAGCTAGCTAGTGTCAATGGCAAACAGACTGTTCCATGTCAACCAGAGACTGGCATCCTGTTGTTGTTTGGATGATTACCAGTGATGCGGTTGCTACACTGCCCCACATATCTTGTTGATGTGACCGTTATCTTGGTGTTGAGTGGAAGGCGGGGTGGGTGGCACTAACATTACAGAGAAAACAGAGACAGGTTACTGAAACTAATGACGAAATCTTATATAACATCAGGGATTTTCTCTCCCTGAAGGGAAACACTGATGAGGATAAGGAGAGAACACAAGAACTCTCNCACACACACACACACACACACACACACACACACACACACACACACACACACACACACACACACACACACACACACACACACACACACACACACACAATTCTATAAACACATCCAAGCACAAAAAACACGAGGCACCATTATGTAAAATCCCAGAATATATTGCATCCACATTACAGTGAATCATATACTGAAATGGTATACAAAGCCTACAATTACAAATACAGTGCATTGGTCTCACTGATGTAATAAAATCCAACCTGCTGTGGCCATAGTGATGCAGGTACTTCAGGCCAGTCTACCTCTGAACTTGTACAGCAGTCACTTTACAGACAAAGGCCTGACTATTTCATAAAAACAGACATATTGTAAAATGACCATAATCATCATCATCATCATCATCATCATCATCATCATCATCATCATCATCATCATCATCATCATCATCATCATCATCATCACAAAACTGATTATCAAACATACAGAAAACATATATATAAAATCCTGGTTTCATCACTATGCGTCACCAGAAGTTCAGACAAACATTACATGAGTCTAAATCTAGTTTGAGATAATGACATTCCCATATCTGGATTTACATGTCACTTTCCAAGATTTATTTTAAACATAGTATTTTAAACAGAAGAAATACAACTACATTACACTGATACAGCATAATTAACATTTACTCCTGCAAAATAAGACTGGTCATGGGACATTTTGAACCAGTATTACTGGAACAGCTCCCTTTATTCCCTTTATTCATACATTATATTGTCTTTGGCTTCTCTCTAGTTTGTCTCATTTTCTCAATGTTTTACATAATTTTCTGACCATGGTGTAACTGAAATGTTTACTTTCTCAATGTGATATTCACAAATCTACAAAACCAATTACCTTTATAGCATGAAATGCAAATTTTGAAGGACTGATAGGATCTCTTACACTTTGAAAATGGTCAACTGTATTTCATGTCAGAAAGCATTTCTTTGTGGGATAGCATTTTAAAAAAACACCAAGAAGCAGTTGAAACATAAAAGTATTTATCATTTTGTACTTCAGATTACACAAAGTACGATTATTGTGCTAATGCATATTAAATCTTTCTGTTCATCATGTGTCTGTGTGGGGGAACATTTTCTATGTGACATTGATTTATTTCACACAAAAAACTATTCAGTTGTGTTGTTAAAACAAGTCATACTTGTTCACAAGAAAAAAAAATGCTACAATTGAGAAAAGTTAACATTTCTACATTTTGAACCAAGCTCAAATCAAAAATACTAAGTGCATATGCATGACAAACATACAGGTATTAAGATATGTATGGCAAATTAAAAATATCCAAACAATACATGGTTAAAGGCACTCTGTGATAAAACATACTGTGGAGTCACATTGCTATCAATAGTGGAGGATTCTTACCTATGCTACTTGTCAAACAATGAATAAATACAATAGAAAGGTGTTGCATTCTTAAATAAATATAACAGGGCTATAATCTAGAAACTAAACACAAGTTACTTATTGAAGACACAAAATGGAACATTTTGTTTGTGAATTTTCATGTGTTATTAGTTTGTGTTTATGACATTTTTTACAACCTAGGTCTTGTCTGTGATTGGCCATCATTCCTATCAGTTATGATTTTGCACAGTTACCTGCAGTTTGTGGCAGTGGCAGCATCTATGAGAGGTCATAGAATGTCTTAAAAACATTTTTAAAGATGGAAAAGGAAAGAACAACTGACAATGTCCAATATGACAGCTTCACTTTGTTAAACTTGTAGGAACTGCATTCTGCACTGACAGACTTAAATGATGTTACTCACTGTTATGAAACCTATAAACCATTGTACAAATCCAATTATTTATCAACTATTCCAGTAGCAGAAAGGTAATTACTTTAAGCTAAACTGGGAAGTGGCTCTCCAATGCAATGAACAGTTATAATTATGTGAATGTTTTGGGATGTGACATTTAACTTTTAACTTTACTTTTCATTAAAGTTAAGAGTGCATAGGGTCTAGTAGCCTACTCCGTTGATACTGTTGCAACTGTAAAATAATGCACTGATTACAGCACTGGCATGTTGTCCGTGGCACCACACTTAAAAGTCAGTATGTGAAAAACACAGAAAAAAATTATCTAGCAGTGATTGGCTTAATCAGCATTGTGTGAAATTGTTCAATCTTTCTGACACCCTAAGTTGTTTTATGAGTTCTGTGAGAGCTGTGTGTGAGAACAGTGCTCTTACAGTTTTGCATTTTCCTCACTTTGCATCTGTGTCGTATTTTGGTTATCACCATAGAGCACATGGTGCAGAGATAGAAGGACAGGCACAGACAGTTGGGATGTTCATTCAAATGAATTATTGTAAAGACATTTGTTGTATGTTTTGTTGTATACCTGTTGATGTAGTGTACCAGAGTGACTTATGACACTTTCCTAAATACACAGTTGATTCGGCTCAAGTCGATTCTATTTTTTGCTTTTCCACTAGGAATATACCTTGTACTTTTTTTAGTACCAGCTCTGGTGAGGTTCCAAGTGAGCTGAGCCGATACTAAATGTGACGTCATCTGACTGCAGCCATGAATGCGACGAGTAGAGTCAAATTGAGCTGAGTAGTGCTAGCTGTGTAGTGGGAAAGCATCATTGTAGCTTATTTTCTATAAAATAAGCTATGGTGTGGTGTAGTCCCTTTGACCACACCACACAGGATTCTAAACATAAAATCTCTGGTGTCAGTGTCCTACATTTTGAATGTTCACCATCTGTGTTTGCCAGCACAATGGGACTGGAAAACAGTTAAATGGTGTATAAACATAACATTTTATTTGACAGGGTTCAAAGTGAAGCTGGTGAGTAAAACATCACAAGCAATAGGATTAATGGCCAAACAATCATCATTATAAATATTTTTCATACATACATACTGCTGAAATGTGACAATAAAAGGTTTAATTTTTTACAACTAAAATAAACTTAAAATGCACTGACATACATATCCCAAACATGAATGTAGTGAATTCTGTCCAATGCTGTTCACTGAGTCATTTTCATATTAGATACAAAAGTACAGTACACCTTGCATATAATTATAAAACACATTCACAAGCAATAAATCTCATTCATTCCATTAGACCTTAGTCTTTCCAAAATACTCCCTAAATGCTGTTAAATTAAACTTTTTCAGCCTGCCAGATGCCATTGGCTTTATTGAGAGAGGTGTTGCTACTCTCTTCGGTGTCTGTGTCAGGCTTCATGGCTTGCTCAAGAGCATCTACCATGGGCAACTTGTCCTCTGCTTCTGTCTCTCTGTGGTAGAAGTAGTTGAAATTTGAAACAATGACGGGAACAGGCAAAGCAATGGTTAGCACACCAGCAATGGCACACAAGGTACCCACCATTTTACCCCCCATGGTAATAGGACACATGTCCCCATAGCCTACAGTGGTCATGGTAACCACAGCCCACCAGAATCCATCAGGTATGCTGACAAACTGTGTGTTGGGCTCATCTACTTCAGCAAAGTAGATGGCACTGGAGAAGAGGATGACACCGATGAAGAGGAAGAAGATGAGCAAGCCAAGCTCCCGCATGCTAGCCTTCAGAGTCTGTCCCAGGATCTGTAGACCCTTGGAATGACGTGACAGTTTGAATATACGAAACACCCGGACCAAACGGATGATACGCAGAATGGCCAAAGACATGTTTTGCCCAGAACTCTCTTGGGGTGTCGTGACTATTTCTGTTACTAGAGTAACAAAATAGGGAATAATGGATATAATATCAATGATGTTCATGAGGTTGTTGAAAAATTCTTTTTTGCTAGGGCAGACTAAAAATCGCACAACCAGCTCAAAGAAGAACCAAGCAATGCATGCCGTCTCAATGATGAAGAAGGGATCAGAGAAAGCTGTGGGCTTTCCATTTGGTGGAGCCACAGTAGTATAGCCTCTGGTTTGGTTGAAAGGCAATGCTACTGTGGGAACAACTGTGTCAGTATCATCTCTGAATTCTGGCAGTGTTTCCAAACAGAAAATAATAATCGATATGACAATAACAAAAACAGACACCAGTGCCACACCCCGGGCAGCATTGGAGCTTTCTGGGTACTCAAACAGTAGCCAGAATTGCTTATAGATGTCATTATCAGGTAGAGGGATCTCAACATCTTTTATAAATCCCTCATCCTCTCTAAACTGCTCCATGGCCTCATTTCCAAGCTCGTAGAACATGATTTCATCTGCAAACACATCTAGGGGAACATTAGCTGGACGTCTGATCTTACCCCCTGACTGGTAGTAATACAGAATCCCATCAAAACTTGGTCGGTTCCGATCAAAGAAGTATTCATTCCTCATGGGATCAAAATAGTCCATCCTCTTGAAAGGGTCTCCTAGCAGTGTGTCAGGAAATTGGTCCAATGTTTTGAGCTGTGTTTCAAAACGGAGACCTGCAATATTGATAATGACTTTCTGGTCTCCGTCATCTAGCCCTCGTTTATCTACAAATAGATCCTCACAGCACTCCTTAGCAAGCCGGCTGAAGATTGTCTCACTCTCCTTGGTGCCTTCACTTCTTAGCAATAGTTTCCAGTTGGAAATCATACTGGCACAGCTAGCACGCCCATGTCTGCTTGGAGATGGCATTGTTGGAGACTGCGGTATTTCCAATGTCTGTGTCTGTGTAATGGGCAAAGATAAGGTGGAATCCCAAATGCTGGATGTCAATGACAGACTGTGGTGGGAGGGTGTAGAAGAATGTTGAGGAACTTGCAGATAGTAGTTTCTGCCTGGGCTGCTGTGCTCTGGGCACATGTCCACAGTGAGAGCTGTGTTCTCATCTGCATCGGTGTCCATCTCATCTTCAAGACTGCCATCAAGGTCATCCAGGCTCTCGAGGTCTACCAGGGCTACTTCCATGACTGCAGTTAAGCCAATATGAAGTAGTGGGACCCAAGNCACACACACACACACACACACACACACACACACACACACACACACACACACACACACAGAGGGAGAGACAGATGGAAGTTTCACTTGTCAGAATCTTCAGTAGGGCTTGTAGTAACAGGACCAATTGACAACTGCCTCAGTTTTTTCCCATCCAAGACCTGTAGAGTGACACATAGAAAGAAAGTGTGTTTTGACAGGGTATGAATAAGGGGTTTGTTTTGTGTAAATAATCAGGTGACAAAAATATGACAATGGAAAGTACACATTCTATCATGAGTCCTTGAAAGGAAAGGAAATATTTACTTGACAATCTTGCTTGTGAGTATGAGTGTGCGTGGATATGCTTCTCTCTCTGTGCGTATGTGTGTAATCTGAGGTTAGCGCTCTACAAATGCCGTATGTCAAACTAACAACCGAGGTCAGTGTTTGTTTATTAAAAATTGTTTTATACTTTTAAATTACATTTTTTTGCAACTGAGTCATGGAGAACTTACAAACTATATGGCATCTACATTGATATCAGTTAACTCCGAAGCTGTCTTTTGCCCCCTGTTTGCACACACATCTAGTATTGTTTGTACACAAGAAACAGTGTACAATACAGTCTATACAGTCTGGCTACAAGTAATTATGACATGCTTTCTGCCCATTTCTAAAACTCTTTTATTATTCTTACATACACACATTTGTCATCATTTCTCTTTATCACATGAATATATAATATAAATACATACTCACAAACATAATGGAAAGGCAGTTGACATAAAATACACACTCAGTATATCACTGTAATGACCCCATTTCAGTTTGTATGAGGAGAAGTAACTGGGACTGTGCATACATTAGTGCATAATTAATTGGCTGTGCAGTGATAGCTTCCTCCAGACACCAGGGCTCTCATTTTAACCACAATGTGCCATATACATCCAATGTTCCTGTGTTTCAGTTGGTGCTAGCATTTCAATTTACTTTACTTTTCATTAGCAAACATCAAAACTGACTGTAAGGTGTGCATGATTTTGCCTAAATGTCATGTCTATGTGTGAATTTGTGTGTTCGTGTGTATGTGTGCACTGATGCCAGCAGATGTTTAATTAAAGATTCGAGAAATGAGTCACCTCCTAAAACTAATGCCAGTGATACCAGAGAGAGAGAGAGAGAGAGAGAGAGAGAGAGAGAGAGAGAGAGAGAGAGAGAGAGAGAGAGAGAGATATGGGCAAGCTGAGTGAAAAAGGAGGATGATGTGAAAATTGTTGGGAAGACGGATGTGGGAGGAAGGACTGTTGTGGGATGAGGACAGAATGCAAAAGAAGACAAGTGACAGTGAGATAGAATGGGAGTTGATATGTGGGTGGATGGATAGACAGGATGATAAGAGAGTAGTCCTGACAAGACAGGAGGGGTGGCTAATCAAGAGTAGAAGAGACAGATGACAATGAGTGGGTTAAAAAAACACAAAACTGTGACAGATTTTGCATTTTGTTGGTAAATATGTCTAATTAGAACAAGTTAGAGACAGGAGTAAGACTTAGAGTAGGGTTGTAAAAGTGATAATGTGTTAAAGATAAAATGACATGATAAATTATATGATCAAATCAAACCCTCAAGAACTCTCCTCTCCTCTTCCCTCCTTGTCATTTGATTCTTTGAACAATCAAAACTTTTTCATGATCCTTAAATACCTAAAAACTACAGTGTTACACACTGACAACAGTTGTGCTGTAAAATAGATCAATACCTGGGAGTTAGCCAATGATATTGCATAACTTGACAAGTGAGTTCCAAATGTTTTTTTTAATAATTCAATATAGCATCAATATATTTAATTGTTCTTGATGCAACAGAAGTAATTGCCAGCTCCTGAATGCCTGCTTCCTACAGTAATGGGAAGTGACTTCTCTGACTGTCCAAAAAGACAAATGGTTTCCAAAACTGATTGAGTTGGTCACTGGTTCAATTATTTACCATTAATTGCAGCAGGACCAAATATCTGCAGAGAGTGATATGTTCTCTTATAAACAAAATGACTCCATATGACTTGGGACATATGAAATATAGTCTCTTATATCATAGGCTACAATACAAAGGCAGCTCTCTCAGTAGAAGAAAATGGGAAATGAGAATTATAAGCTACAGACAGAGCACCAAATAATAACACAAATGCAGCTTACCTTCCTTAGCAAAAGCTCGACAGACCGTGTGTAATCTGATGTGTAAATAAAATAGCAAAAGCAGGAGAGGGCAAAAAGGTTCCTCCACAGGTTCTGTCACTGCTGTATCTCTCTTCTAGCTTCTCAATTGGGATCAGAATGACTAATCTATCACAGACTACACTAGGTAACCTTATGCTAGAGTAGAAACCAGAGCTGTGGCAAAGGCCACATGTGCACACACAAACAGATGCAAACAAGCCTGGAGAAACACAAACACGTCATTTGAGATTACTTCATTTATTATTACTATTATTGTTTGCAATCTAAGTGTACAAGTATGGATTTACAGTACCAAGTCAAGTCAATGGGAAAGTGTATCAAAAATTTGATTGGTACTGTATGTGTGACAATGTGTGTACATTATCACAATAATAGATGTGTAAAACAAAATCCACTAACATGTTGAACAAGAGCAAGCTCCCTTCCTAATTCTACATAGATCTCTCACCTATCACTGTCATCTTCCATCATTAGAGAGCAGGAAATAGAAGAAATTCAAACTCTTGAAGGGTTAAAGTTAGGTATTTTTTGGCTCCCACAGAGGTTACAACTGGTCACATTCCATAGAGCAACACTCAGAGACAACCCTAACGTGATCATACCTACTCAGATTGTAAAACAGTAGTGGAAAAAAGTTTTTTTAGGGCACACATTAGGAATCAGTCTTGGTTCTTCAAGTGCAATTTCTTTTAGTAGTCACAGTCAAAAATCTTCAGAAATAAATGTCATAAAGACATTAAAAACTTAAAATTAATTGGTTCCATAAAAATACATAAGAAATTTTGATACCACTGATCCACTATTGAGGGTCATGCTTTTTATTAAAAGACTCAATTTTTGTTGCCGTGCTTTGTGTCTACATAAAGCCAGCACATTTGAAAGTTCCTCAGAGACAAAACACAGGAAACATGCCCGAGCACACAGATTGAGATTGTGTACATGAAAACTGAAAAAAGTTGTATTTCTCCGTTCAACTTTCTTGGTTTTCTGTTTTCTGTAAAGAAGTGTCTTTAAAATCATTCTGTTAAATCGTGATTTTTTTAAAAATTCTAAATGTTTACTGATCTCCAGTTTCATATGTCCACTGTATACCTACTTGATTTACTGTATGTCTGCAGCAGATGCTCCCAATTGAATACCTTAACAAATCAACTAATAAAACAAAAATACAGCTTGCATATACAACAAAAAGACCAAGGAAAGTAGACAAAAAATATGTGGCCAAATATGCATACAAAACAAAAAATAATGAAAAACTGAAACAAATGTAAATTTATAACAACAACCAACCACACAAATAAACAGACACAAAAACAGCACAGCTTGACAGATGTGTTGATATAAAACACTGAATAAGCTTCTAGTCTCATGATTTAAAAGATAAGCCAGTCATTGCATATGCTTAAATCCTACATTTTTTTCTTTTTTACTAAATATAAAATTGAAATGTATTATGAATCAACAGAGCTATTTATTTACATACTGGAATTGAATACTGCTCTTTTGATTTATTTCCTTTCAAATAATGAAAAGACTGTCTGAGGTTCTGTGGTAAATTTGGGGTGTTAATGTTTTAACACAACAGACAAAAAAGTGAAAATTGATAGAATCAATGATGAATCACAGCATATTTAGAGTTTGCCAGACAACATCAGCTGTGCTCTATGGCAGTGAAGACAAAAAGTTTGTAAGGAGGCAGTGTGACCTTGACTCTTGCTTAGGCAGCGTAAAACAAAGGTGTCATGCGGAGCCCAGGCAACCTATGTTGCTCCATCTATTCTTGCCATTCTATTAATAGACAGAAAGTCATGATGGGAAAAGCTTTTGCCAACTCTTGTCACATGTGATGCTCTAATGTACACAAACACAGTGGGTACAATAGTAGAATCTGCATTAGAAATATGCTATTGCCTGCTGTACATTTTAGTAAGCTAACCCCTGTGACTTTACCACGTGTGTGTAAGCATGAACAGATGTTCAGGCAGATCTAGCTTAACTACAAGCCAATCCTCTATCTGGTCGGCAAGAAATGCATGTATGTGCCCAATATTTAACCTAGACTTCAAAATATTGTATTGCGTAAGTCCTCATAACATTTAGTAACCATTAAGCTTTTCCGGTTTGATTAATACAACAGAGGATTTACAGTGTTTCCACATTTAGACAAAATTCGACAAATGAAAAGCATTCACTAAAAGCTTACATTAGCAGTAAGGGTGGAAGGATAGTGTCAAGACAGATGTATTTCTATACTATTGTGTAAATGCACTGAGTTGAATCATGTCACATTTATGTCCCCTCCTCGCTAACACATTATGTTCATTTTGTTTGTTCACGTAAAAGCTCTTTAACTGAGGAGGAACTCGACTGCTGATGTCAGTCCTTTCAAGACAGAAAAGATTTTTACAGAGGTCAAGCTTGAAAAAAAACACAATATATAACAGCAACTGCATCTCCTAGATCTACCACAATGTTTTTTAATCTGACATTAGCTAGCAGGTTTATGCATATCTTTGTGCATATGGTATTTGCTTCCTAAGTAATTCTACTCAGGATTAAGACTTCATTAAAGTTTTATGTGATCTTTTCCTTGCAGCTGAGCCATGTAAATATCCCACATTGTAATATTAGTGGACCTCAGGTCTGATTTTGTCCCTGCTGATCCTAATCAGTTGCTTGCAAATACAGGTAGAAGTGTGCCTCTGAATCTTATAATTCATTAGTAATTCTTTAATTTTCTGACATGTTCATGACTTTTAGCTTTTTCTTCTATCACCATTTTTTTTCACTGCACTGTACTGAAGTATAGTATATGATACTATACTAAACTAATACTATATACTGTAATATAAACTATATACTAAGTTGTTATGTACATTTGCTTAAAGTTACCTCTGCTGTAGTGGTTCATGCCTCCTGCATAATAAACATTATCTTTGTCTAAATGACTGCCCTCTTTCTTCATTCAAGTATGCTGACACAAATTTAAGCATACTTTACTGAATAATATTCATTATCACAAGAATAAATCTTCAATGTGCCAGATGTTTGTAGCTGAGCACAGTTGGTGTAATTGCTAAGTGCGCTTACACAAGTATGTAGCCATTACAGTTAACTTTCACTCTGTATATAGAACCTTGGGAAGCATTCATGCTATACACTACATACAATACTGTTGACCTTGCAGGTTGGACCCTTTGTTATGCTCCTGTCATTTGGTGATGGTGGGGAAGGGGTGGGGTGTTTGTCAGGCATTGGTTGGTGAAGCTGATATTTTTGGACCAGAGTTTTGACCCTATTAAGCAGATTAATGCAGGCTGGGCAGCTCAGTGCCATAAGCCGAGGGATCTTTTCCGTCGGATCAACACAGATACTACAAGCCATCACAGAAAGGCACATAAACACAAAAAGCAACACAATACTCACATACACACACAGAGGAGAAACATAATGCTGCATAAGTCACATTTTTCTGTATTAGACAAAGGTGTAAACTGAACATAGGAAATGTAGACTGTAAATCTATCACACCTGTGTACCTGTGAATGAAAGCAAAAATACAGTGAAGTTATGGTAAAGCAGCTAATAACTTATTTAAAAGTTAGGGAACAATTGATATTTGTCATGCTGCTACTACTTTCTGCTGTCATAGTGCAGTACATAATTCCACTGATGCAACTGCATGCAGAAAAGTTGTATGAAGATAAGACAAAGGAGACAAAGTTATATTAACTTTTCTTGAAGAAAAGAATACATTTACAAGCACAAGCAATAACACATGGCTTGCAAATACACCAAAACAAACAACAAACAAATCTATAGCAATAATGCAGACAATTTCAGACACTACTACAGATGGCAATTTAACTATCTTCTATTATCCAAATTATAGATTTTTTCAAATGTCATAGCATTTTGAAGTTTTAAATAATTTATGGAATATGAATTACAAATGTCCATTTGTTAGTTATTTGATGTGACACTATTCTGTATGTTCATGCAGAGTGTGTGTGTATGTGTGTGTGTGTGTCTGTATGTAATGATTTTTATTTATGAATGCTGAAAAATTAGCTACATTAGTTACATGAGTTTATTTAATCTCTGTTATATACAGGTTAACTTTCCTAATTTGTGGTGTTATGCTATAGAATTTGTGGAATATTGGTTTAGTTGGAAAAAAAACCCAACTATTTATCCAACATATTTTGATTTTACTGTTGCAGAATTAAATGTATATCAATATTACTTGAGTATTTTTTTCACCATCAATTCTAATGCTATTGACGTCACTGTAGATGATGATATTTAACCTGAACCATTGATTTCCCCTTTACTTAATTCATCTTACCTCCAAATGCTGTCATATGGAGGATAGCTATGAATGTTAAAGGATTGTTATGTGAGCACCAGGATATTTGGGTGTTGTGCATCTTGCAGTCTTAGCATTGACAAAATAATACTGGCTGTTTTCAATATCAAGAATTCAGCAAATACTTAGATAATTTTGGATGACACACTAAATCAAAGACTGCTGGTATGAGTTATATTGATAAAATGCTAGAAAATATATAAATATTATTTTTGCACATACCTATCCTTACTCCACATGTCTGTCTGGAGCAGATTTGTGGTCTATGTACAGTCTCTACAAGGCATTCATAAGATGTAAGCTGCTGATGCTGACATGTGTGTGTCTGCAGGCTCCAGGCCAAGTCCCTGTGCACAGCAGCTGGGACCAAAATCCTCCCTTGGCCTTTTGACAACACACACACATACAACAGCAACAACAGTACAACCAAAATTACTTCTAAATAAAACTTCCTGTTGAGCATCTAAAGACAGCACATAAAGTAGACCTACTTCAGACAAAACTGGTGGCAATTATTAACAGGCAACCTCTGTTATTCATTCAACCAGATAAATACATGAAAAGTATTAAGAAGACTTACAGCTGTATTGTTGTAGTCAGTATCTCAACCCCACCCACTGAAGCAAATGTTCAGAATTTGGTCAAAATATTGCATTTAGCCTACTTTACTTTGGATTCACATCTAGCTCACAGAATTATGCAATGGTTAAAAGAAACATCTAGTGTGTAAAAACTAAACAAATAAATTAAAAGAAGCCAAACCAATATGACAGGACATCCTCACTTCCTGACGTAGAGGGTGACATAAAGACTGATGTGCCAGCATGGACTTGTGTGTCCTCAGGATGAAAATCTTACACGGTATCAAAGTATCAAAGTACATATTGCCATTTTCCAACTGAGCTACTTCTACTTCAAACAAATGAGAAGACTACAGGAAAAAAGCAAAATACATAAATCTAAAATAACTAGTACTGTTCTGACTTTTGCAGAAAACCGTATAATCATGTAGGAACCCATTTTTCTAAAAGTGATTGAGAAAAATCCATTGCTTAGTAATTCATGTAACCTTTCTGCAACTATATAGTTTCTTATATTTCCTGAAACAAGAGAAACTGACATAAGAACAAATATTATCTCTCCCCATTTCCATTTTTTCTTGGACTTGTTACAATGAACACATGAAAGGCATCATCCATTGTTCCACAAGCAATATCATGTCATGTGTGCATTACAAGCCATTACAAGCATTCACATAACCTCTGATCACTGCTTATCATAACAATTTAACAGGTTATTTCCACACAAAACCGAGCCTAAATGTTAAATACTGTCCTTTATTTTACCTCAAGAAAAATTAGGTTGGGTGGGGCTACATGTGTAGCCCCACCTACCCTGTACCACTCCACCTACCCTATCACACTGCACCCTGGCATTCCCCCTTCACAATGAGGATTAAGCCTGTCTCATATACAGATATATTACATTATTTTTTAGAAACCCTTTTTTGTGCCAGACTTGTGTGCCAAAATATGGCCATCTGGTCTGACTCTCTATTACATATCTCTAATCTCAGGTGCCGCACAAACAAATACACACACTTGCGCGTGCACACACACACACACACACANGAGAGAGAGAGAGAGAGAGAGAGAGAGAGAGAGAGAGAGACTACTAAAATACTTTATTGAATAAATCTCCACATCTGCTGCTGAAATAACCATATGACACGAGGTGTACCCCTTTTGGATAGCATGGATTCACTGCAGCAAGTTTACAAGTTGTTTTTTTTTTTGTTTAGCAAAGTTTATTCACAGTTGTTTCACATGCTGTATTTAAAGTTAGTTTCCACTTGATCTCCTCACCTGCATAAACAACAAAAACATGTCTAATCTGTGTTATAAAATTGCTGAAGGGTGTGTGTGCATACCACAACAGGTGGATGGAGGTTGGAGGTACACTGGAGAGTTCTTGGGGACATTTAAACTCATTTTGTCTTCAGTAACAATGGCAGGAACAGTGTAGATTAAGCCATTGTCAGACACCAAGAACTTAAAAGAAAGTTTGCTTACAGATAAATCACAGCTTGAATTTAAGTGGCATGTAATCCAGCATAAGACAGAGGTCAATGCAAACAGCAACAGCATATCATGTGGTGGCATTATTCAAGCGATTAGCTGTTGAACCACACTGATAAAAGTGCAATATGGTGTGTCAGAATCATGTTATGGTAGTTGGAAATGATAAGTGGACCAATGGCAAACCAATAACAAACTTTAATTATTATTCTTCAATTAATTATTACGATTTCATATCAAATCATTAAACACTATATAAATAATAGCTATTTATACTCACATTGCAACTAAAATTAAGCAGGTGCTAACTTTCCTACTTCCATCTTTTACAAACAGAACAGTCCTAAAGCATGTTAAAATAATGTTTATACATTCTAAATAGAGATAAACTAAAACTAAAAAATGTAATCTTGAGAACTGCTAGCAGCAGTTTCAGGAAACACTTTTTATTCACTAAAAACCATAAACATTTTCTTCAGCAGTAGGCTCTCTCCTTTCTGTTTGCATCAATATCAGGTTTTTATTCAGAATATTTGGAGGAAAGCTGTGATTTTCAGTTGGTCCAGCGACAGACAGCTGGACGAATTAAAAACCTACACTGTAAGAATCTCACAGAAACCTTGTTGGAGCACTTGTTGAAACAAACTGTTTAAGGAGAGTCAAGTAGCTTACCTTCACGACCCCACAAACTTCCGGGCGTTGTTGGTGAAAGTTTGGCGCTCCGGGCCGTACCGGAATCATGGTTATCACGGACTGGCTGGACTGACCACAGCGTGCATGCCGTCACCCCGGAGTCGACCGCACCGACAGAAGGCATGGCGGAGGTCACCCAGGGGCCAGAAGTGGGAGTGATATAACAACAGCATGATTACGTTTAATTTGGCCAATTCACTGCTTGCAAAAGCCCGGTTTTTCGTCGTCCTTTATCTCGAGGACAGAGAGAGAGAGAGAGAGAGAGAGAGAGAGAGAGATACTTAGGAGATTAAAAAGGGTTGTTGCCCAGCTGCTTTATGCTCTCTTCACTGCACTGCACTGCACTACCATCAGTAATGATCACTTTTACTCATATCTAATCCCAATACTGAATGGAGCAACAAAATGTTCTTAAAGGAAAGGTTTGCATTTTTTTCAAGATGTGCTACTTTCCTACTTTCCTAGTATCCTCTCCATATTGACTGTGAAAAGATCTCTTAAATATGTTACAGTGTTCTGAAGAATCAAATCCACAGTCCTCGTGCTGTGTAATAAATCTATCATTAAATTCACCTGAAAGATAATATGAGGCTTCATTGGTCTAAAGTGACAGTCTTGTTAAGTATGAATGGTGATTCTGTAATGGACAGTGTTTCCTGCTAAGCCAGGTACATGAGGAATTTTAACTCAAAGTTGGATTTTTGTACTGAATAGTGCATAATTTAGGGAGATAGTCGCTTGATTTTAGAATACTGCTGAAGATTTATTTTAGCTTCAGATGAATTTAAGAATGTATTTTTGCATAGGGTGAGGATTGTAGATTTCTTCCTCGATCACGTACAGTGGGATCAAAGAAGATGTATTTTCTACCTATCAATAACTCAATGTACACACAGTATGACAATATAGGTGTTTCTTTAAAATACCTAAAATGAGAGTGAATCCTTTAATAGTCTATTCTCTTCTGCATATTCTCAAATAGCCTAAGGCCCTACAGTATTCTGCATTTCAAACAAGCCGTACAGGTCCAAAGGATAAAATTGCTGTGGTTGCATATAATTGATTCACTGTATTGCGTATCGTCAAATTAATTACCTATCGTATTGTTTAAATGGATGTATCTGGCACTGACACTCCCAATGGTTATTGGGATGCTGCCTCAGACTGGGGAGTATATGCCACAGACTGGCTCATGATTGAGTAAAGTTACATAAGCAGTGCTACACAGTATGGATAGACTTCCCTCTGGAGGCGCATGGTGGAAGTGCAGTTTGACGCACAACTTAAAATGAAAGAATATTTCAGACTTTTTTTCAATCACTTACACAATTTTTGACAGTTCTCCCACCTTTTAGAGACATACATGCATGGGTCATATCCTCAAATTTAACAAGCCTCCTCCTCTACTGATGACACATCTTGTTTTTTTCAATTGTCACCTAGATCAGACATTCCCCAAGACTAGTTTTCCAGACTACACAGCCACAGGAGTCTGGATAATTCTGTGTATGCC
This sequence comes from Rastrelliger brachysoma, assembly GCA_024605115.1. Lineage (NCBI taxonomy): Eukaryota > Metazoa > Chordata > Actinopteri > Scombriformes > Scombridae > Rastrelliger > Rastrelliger brachysoma. Next base: position 1,139 of record JANJYP010242243.1, on the reverse strand, counting down.
GGTTTTCACCATCTCAGTCCATATTCATGAGTTGCACCCACCTTCTTCTAGGAAGTTTGGGCTGCATGTCTCAACAGGCCTGATCTCCTGCTCTTCTCTCACTCACTGACATCTCTCTGTTTTCTTTATTCCTTTATAGCTGTAACTGCCAATATTCTGCATCTGCTCTGCTTTCCCACTGGAGCTACAAAAATAGGCCAAAGAGTATTGGTAGGAAACTTCAAAAACAAAACTGGAGTGACAACAAGGATGAACAGAAAGGATGCTGGAAAGAGTTTGTACAAGTCTGCTAAACTAGGTTTTCAGTTTTGTTAGGAAAGTAAAAAACTTACTTGCTCATTGTATTTTGCCTAACTTTTTGAGCCCTCTGATCTCTTCAACAGACTCCATCCAGGAGCTCATTTTGGTGAGATTTCACCAATCAAATGAGCTCTTCTCTACTTGGTGCTGAGTAGTGATGACCAAGAAGCAAGTGGAAGGTTAAAAGTCTGGGTTACTCTCCAGTCATAGCACATATTCTTGTCTATTTTCCGAGTCATTAAACAATGCTATAATGACCAATTTTAATGACCAAAGTACTGCAGTCCTCGAGGTTTGAGTCTTTGAACATCAAGGAGAATATAAATCGCAGAAGAGTAAATCAATCCTTGAGTTTGAGATACAATTTCTAAAGCTAAGTAATCATCATTGACTAATGCTCTCCAATTACCACTCCATTATGTAATCCACTTCTGATGCATATTTGATCAATACACTAAGAGTTATTAAAAAAACTGAAAACAAAAGTACAGCGCTGACTAATTTGTGCATTCGCATTGTTGTGTGTGTGTCCAGTAGTTTTAAACTATGCTTTAAAGGAAAGGCAGATTCAACTTCAACCTGAAAAACACACACCTCCAGAAATACACATATTAAATGGGATCAACACAATGATAGAGTAACAGGAAAGAGGAATGGAGAACAGGAGGGATTTTAGAACATGGTTTTAGAGTTTTTGAATTATTTATGTGGGTGGGATATTTTAAGCCCCCATATTATGTCTGTGAGCAATGAGTGGGTGGAGGTACAGAGACAAGGAGAGTAAGTGGGTATTAGAGTTTCCTCACTTTGGTAACACACACACACACACACACACACAC
>JANJYP010242231.1:0-14176 GCA_024605115.1 Rastrelliger brachysoma | reverse complement strand
TATATATATATATATATATATACATATATATGTATATATATGTATGTATATATATAGTAATGGTTTATCATTGTGGAGACTTTATTTTTATACAAAACCCCTTCTTGGTCATGAATAATAATCCAGACATGAGGACTTTGTACATTCTTTAACAGGGATATAGGCAAAAATGTAGATGTTGTCTTAAATGGTACCTAGGGGTCCAATTACTTCTATGCATTTGTGTGTTCTCAGATGTATCTCGTTAATTTTGTTCTACTGAAAACAACCCCCAATGAGGAACTGCTGTAGCACTCGGGGTCTGATGTACGTTTATGTGGAAAATGTTTTATGTCTTATTTATTCCCTCTGGTAATGGCAATGATAATGATGATGATTCCTGATTAAAAACACAGGACTTTAATAAATTTGTCACCTAAACCAAAACAGGGCACTTTCTTGTGAATTCTGTTCGACAAACATATACCCATCATTTTACACAAAATGAGTAATGGTGCTCCCTTAACCCAAAAGTTTTTTCTATGTAAACAGTTTGAGTAAATACCGCTTTTAAAAATTAGTTTAATTGCATTACTTAAACAGTGTGAAGAGTTTTTGAGATAGTCATTGAGTGCACTCAAAACAAGTTTGTGCTCGTCCGTTAGAGAGTTGCGCCATTTTCAAATTTTTGCATTTTGCATGCTCCTTAGACAAAACATTTTTTGCTTGCATTTTTCTGTTTTCTGTAAGTTTGGACACTTTTAAAGGAAATTTGCCTGTGTGGAAGAGGATACCATTTTCTGCCTGAATGAGGTGAGTTGGGCTGGATTTTTTTGTAGTTTGAAACATATACATTTGAATGTGTGTAAATTTAAGGTTGACTCAGGTAAACTGTGAGCATTGGACAATTGCAGCATTGTGTTTTTAGAGTATAGCTCTTTCTATTTGTATGTTTGCTTTACAGTTTCACAACAGTAAAATATGAATTATTTGGTGTAGTTCTGAAAAGTAAATGCTCACTTTTAACATTAGCCTCATTTGCTCTACTATTTTTGTTTAAAGCCATATAAGATATTTCTTTGTTCTCCATTAAGTGTGTGTTGTACTTTGTAGTGCACTGGCTCAATAGTTACGCCAGTCTTTGTCCTGAGAGGATTTCGATTGGTGTTTGAATCAGTTTTTTTTTTCATTCTTCTGTTTTATTTATTTGGGACGTTGGGTTGTGATAATTAACATTAAGCTACTTAAACTTTAAAAAACTGTGTGCTTCACCTCAGTCAGCAGCACATCTGAAGAGTAATTAACCCTTTCTCTATTTGTACCATTCACATATCACATTGTCTAATGCATCACCCATTGTCACAACACAGGGTTTACTCCTAGACACCTATACACGAACATACAAAAATGCTTCTAACAGCTTATTTATACATTATCTAAAATAAAACCACTGTGAATTGTAAAAATCATATTTGTGAAGATTGTAGACTGTTAACCTGTATATCCTCTGTTTGTCTCATGATAGGCTCTCAATGAAGGAGACTCCATGGACATTCCAGTGGGAATCCTCTGCTATAAGGACACCAGTATCATTGTCAATACATATTATTGCTTTGTTGAATGTCTGGATAAAAAATAAAATGTACTGCTTTGTGTGGTCATTGACAAAAGAAGAATTTAACTGGAATTTTATTATCCCAAACATAATAATTTAACATTTAGTATATCCATATTTTGATAAAACTATGATTTCAAATGTATTTAACTTACAATATTAAGTTTTGACTATTTAACTATAGGCTCCACAATTCTTTTCAGTTGTTGATTACTTAAATTATTTAAGTGGATATAAGTTAAAAATGTTGTGACTACTGCAAATTTAAGCTGACTATACTTGAATAAATTAATTTTCTCTATTGTCAAATACTCAACTGTTTGAAGCAATCACTTGACGCAAGTGGTTTGAGTACAATCAACTTATCTGGGTTTACAGTGTGATGTGTAATTATCTTGCAAATCATTCATGGAATATTAACCATTCAATAACAATGTGCATTTTTTTTTTAAAATCTGTCCTTGGCTTTGGGTATTATTTTTGTCTAAAAGTAATTTTGTAAATTTCATGTCAAAGCTGAGAAACATAATTCACCTTGTATCTTACATGCAGCATCTATCCTATACATTTATCATGTATATCTAGCATATCACAGCACTAATAGTGAAACCAGAATGAGCCCACCATTCTGTCTGCATGTGCAAATTGAGTATCTGGCTAACTACCAACACTGTATCAGGGGTTCAACAGCTCTTTAGTGGAGAAATTTGATGCAGACAGAGAGTCAACTCATCAATTCAGAGATTACTGGGTCTTGTTTGCCCAAATGCCCCTATGGGAAAGGAATCTCCAATCCATTAGCCGAGAAGGGATCAGGTGCCCCTTGTGAATTTCCTCATTTGTTTAGTTATTCAAAGTCAGGTTCAATTAAATAGATTAAACAGCATGAGTGTGCGCGGGCATGTCTGTGTGTGTGTACGTGCAAATGCATGTTTATGTATTTGCTTTTTTACTGTAATGGCTTGATATATGTGTGTTTGTGTGTGTGTGTGTGTGTGTGTGTGTGTGTGTGTGTGTGTGTGTGTGTGTGTGTGTGTGTGTGTGCACTCCTACATGGTGTGTAGATGACTTAATGTTTGTTTTTTTTTAGGTGTTATATTTATGTATTTTTTAATTACCTACGGAAGTACCCCTTTACTGTCTAAGCAGTTTATGGAGTGTAACTATTTAACCCAAAAAATTGTGGGACTCCATATTTAAGTATACAATAATTTCTGCTGAATCATCCTAAATATACACATCATTAAGATAATTTACTCAAGCTCATAAGAACAGTTTTGAAGTACTTTTGCATTACATTTACAGTATTTCTAGAGGGAGCATTGTACTTTTTACCCCACTACATTTACCTGACAGCTTACATGCATAACATATGATGAACTAAATAAAATAAAAAATAAACTAAACATATTTTTTTTCCTTGGTAAAGTTTTAAGCAGAGTGTAAAGTAGTGCAAATAATTCCCTCCAGCCCATCTACAACATCAAAATTCTACATACACATCAATACATCAACAATTATAATAAATAATATAATTTATATGAATGTAATACTCTGAAGTTCCACATTAAGAGTTGTCTTGCAAACTGTGAAAACTGTGAATGTGGGTACAGATCTATAAATGACATGGAATAAGGTGATCACCAGCTGTCCCCAAACCCTTTGTTTTGGAGCACAACCTCCAACTTCCTCTGCCATTAATGGCTGCCTGCTCTGCTCCTCGGGTTCCCGCAACAAGAAAAGGAACACCAGACAGGATATTCAGCTGAATCCTTCCAGCTGAGTGGCAGGTATCACTGTTGCCTCGCAAAAGCGACAGGTGTGTAACCTGACCCACAGGGTGTTTGGCAACGACAGTAAGGGGGTGAGAGTGACGTGTCAAAGGCCGTGTTAATCTCATACGATAGCCACCTTGGTCAGTTTACTGGCTTGTTTGTATTTGGGGTGAGACATGCTGCTTTGTCTCAGATTCACAGTCGTAAGCTGTTTATTTTGATTCTGTTTAGCTCAGTAAAGAGAGCCTAGCAGCAGGTGAATGGCCATACCTTCCTTCACCTTATTTCCCATCTTCAAACTAGCCCTTCACACAGCAGGTGTGAGATTGGTGACCATGGGATGAACTCCCCCAAACAAATAACTGGGATTATCCCAATCCACTCTTTCAAATTGAGTTGGAAATCCACTGTTTTCTGAGTAAAGAATTAGATTAAGTCAGGTATGCAATTTGTCAGATGAGTTGTGTAAGACTGCCAGAAGGAGAGAAAAAAAAGTTTTCAGTCAAGTGTTAGTGTCAACAATATAAATCCAGGTGGGAAAGTACATGGTGGGGAAAAAAGTTGACGGAAGCGGTCCCATGGTTCCATTACTATTTTTAGTACGGTCAGTACGGTACAATACGGATCGGTAAGGGTACGGTTCGAGTTATTTTGTGTTTCCACTGGGAAGGAGAGCCTTAGGAGCAGGTGGAGTGTGTGTCAAGCATCACCAAGCTCCCGCTGTACGACCTCTCACTGATAATACAGAACAGAGCCTGTACCTCTTCAACACTCCATACTCCATTGTTAGTAGACATTGTGCTCTGTAGTAAATAAACAGCAGACACAAACGGCAGCTAGACTTTCCACTGCGTGATGACACTTCTGCTCAGCCAATCACCAGTTTGCAGGGCTTTGGCTCCTCACTAACGGTACTGGTTTGTGTGCTAGGTACCCCACCCAAAGGGATACTAAAATGGTAACGGGTACCACAGGACCAGTACGGTTCCATGGTAATGGAAACGCCAAATTAAGCGTACTGTTCCATCCTGTACCATACCATACCTCATAGTGGAAACAGGGCTTTAGTAACCCTTTTGGTTGGGGTACCTAGTACACAGACTGGTACCATTAGGGAGGTGCCAAAGCACTGCAAGCTGGTCATAACACAAGGGTCATCACACAGCGCAACATATATCACACAAACACAACCACACCATTAAAAAAAACAACTGTAAAGAAGCTGCCATTTGCTGTTTATTTACTACAGAATACAATGTTGGCTAACAACAGAGTGTGGAGTGCTGAAGAGTTTCATGCTCTGTTGTTTATTATCAGTGAGGCTGTTTCTGAAAGGCTCCCCTTCCCAGTGGAAATGCAAAGCTGTCTATTACTGATCTGAACTGTACCCATACCATTCTGTATTGTACCGTACTGTACTGATAGTGGGAAAGTAATTGGTATATATATGACTGATATTCACAGAACAAATCTAAAGATACCTGGGCCTTGTTGTGGATGTGTTTATTTTTATTTGAAGGCCAAATTATTTCCAACTTCAAATATGTAGTACTCTGGCTGGAAAATCTAAAAAATCTAAAAAAAGATAAATATTCTGTTAATAAATCAATCCTCTAAAATCCTCTAAGGTGTTATCTACTTGTTCATAATGACATGAGCTTGGTTTCAATAAAAAACTCAATGGAAATTATTTAACAGTAAAATTAATCAGTTGAGAAGCACATAATTATTGAGGAATGGTATGTGTTAATGTCACACCAGTCATTTGTCATGTTCAGATTGATTTAATGCTTTTTCCAATCCTAAACCATTATAGCAAATTGAGAACAACTTTACACTAAGTAGTGTGTCAATACAAACACATAGCCTGTGCTTTCACTTACTCCTCAATTAAATTGCCTTAATCTTAATGTTCTGCTTATTATCACCATTTTTAAGTGAAATGATTTTACCTTTTCTAAAGTGTTGTAGCTTTGATTTAAAAATATCTCAACAAATAGGCAACATAGTGCCTAAAAAGAAAAAAAATCCACAGTGCATTTATAGGAAAGCCTCTGATGGAAAGATGATTTTGATTGGTCCACCAAGTTGGATGAGCAATAGAAGTACAGTATGCCATGTAATTTCTGACATAGACCATTTTATTTAAAATATTTATTTATATTATATATTTATACTTTTTTCACAATTCCTAAAAATCTGTCTTAAAATGATAGTTAGGAGGCCAAATAAACTTCCCGTTTATTCATCATCATTTAGAAATCCTTCATAAAATACTTTTAATCCACTTTATTTGGATTAAAAGTACAAAAATGTAATGTAAGTAAATTTTCACTCACAGATCTGAACTATTAACATATAATTATTTTTTTACCTTTAACAAAATTCAAGACAACTAGAAATAAATATTCAAAAATGTGTCCTCATTCATTTGCTGATATCCTCTTTGTTTTGTATTGTTTGCTGTGTCTTTTTATTGCTCTTCATTTCAAAGACTTTTTCTGCTACCAAACTGACTTCTTCCCATGTTCTCCTTTTTCACTTCTTTTCGACAAACTGTGGTCTCTATCATGTCTGAGCTCTGAATGGAGTTGCTCTCATCACCGTCTGCTGCAGGACTCAAGTTATAATGTTTGATGTACACAATAGTGACTTAACAAATTATGTCACTGATAATATCAATAATCACTGCTAGCAACTGTCTTTCATATTGTTTTCTTAAAATAAAATAATACATTTAGAGGTTTGAAAACCTTATGATCTTTTCACCTCCTGTCTATTTTCATAGCAGCAGAGTGGTGCTCTGCAGGTGATGGAGCTTTTCAGCATTTTGAGACTGATTTTTGAGATAGAACAATTTCTTTGTAGAAAAAACCTTCACAACACAAAGCATATTAACTTGTCAAAGAATATTTTCATATGACTAGCTATTTTTTGATGAAAATTTCAGATAGATGATGGTGAACTTTGAAAATATATGAATAATTCACTTTACAGAAACTAATCAATGATATATGCTATGCCGTAAAGATGAGAGCTTAAATATCCAGTATGTTTTAGGATGGACTAGGTATTACAATTTGAGTTTTCAGGTATTTTATTATTGCACTGATACTGATAAATTCAAAAATCAGCACTTGCAACAAGGGTATCCATGACCTTAAAGTCTGTAAAATAATTACAGTGTTTCAGTTTCTAATCAAAGTTGCAACAGAAAAATAAAAAAGTATATTCCTCACAGAGTCACAGGTGCCAACAGTATAAAATGATAAAATATAAATTACAAGGTATAATAATAAATTCATGATGCAATGACTATTACAGTTGCCCATTGCTTTGCAGCCACTGTTAAACTGTTGCTTTTGACTGTTCTTTCTGTAAAGGACTCTGCCTGGCAGTACGCCTGTTGTCTTACACACACACACACACACACACAACCCCCCCGCCCCCCCTTCCTCAGGCCTTGTGTCAGATGGTGCTGAGTAAATCAGGTCTGACAATAACACCTCCCTTGGGTCCCACACATCACAGCTACAATNGTGTGTGTGTGTGTGTGTGTGTGTGTGTGTGTGTGTGTGTGTGTGTGTGTGTGTGTGTGTGTGTGTGTGTGTGTGTGTGCGCGCACACGCGTGTTTGTGTGCATGTGCACGTGCGTGCACACAAATGTATGCATGGATGCATGGAAGTAGCAGTGTCCTCTTTTTTTCATTTTGGGACCTCTGCTACAATTGGAGGGGGGAGGGATGACAGGATGTGGGGGAGAGAGGAAAATGAGGAGCACAGTGGATTATCCGTGGTACAGATATCAATCAATTAAGGCAAGTGTTAATGAATGAGATCCTGCAGTGGTTGGGGCTTTGTGGTTGTATGCAGACAGAGATACAGGGACAGGAAAAAAAAGTGCTGGGAAGTAAAGGTAGAGAGAAATGTTAAGGAATAGTTTTAAACTATTAAACTATTAAACATATTTGATATAAACAAAAGACCGGGGTTTTGTACAATATGACTATTTTTCTTCTTTAGAAATAGCAACACAAAAATATTACATTTAAAAAATATTTGAAACTTAAATTGAAGTATTGGAGAGTGTCTTCATGATAGTGCATACACTACACTGAACACCAAGATACTTTTGTTTATGCCATAGATCAATGGCAGCAGCAGCATTAAAGCAGTCTAACTAATCAACATGGTCATTAGTGTGTGTTTTCACTGACAACTTTAATCAAATCTGTCATGGCTCCACCTCTCCATTACCCTGCTGGATGCATAATTATCTCTTCATTTCATTCTCGAACGGGAATGGAATATCTGGTAATCTGTCTGCAACGGTTGACTGAAATGCATTCAGGAACATTCATATTAGAAACATATTGGCCATGTATCACTCAGCTCTTCTTCTCACTGCTGGCGTTTAGATTGTTTGTCATCTTTTACGCAATCATCAAAGCACTTCATATTGGTATTAAGCTGGGAAGTGTGTACATGAGAAACATACTGATTTGCAACAAGCCTGTTTGTTCAAGTGTCGTTATTAATAACTGCCTGACAGCTGTATTTGAGCTGTATGTGAACTCAGTTTTTACCCAAGTGTACAAAAAGTTGACATTTTTTATCATCAGTTTATCTGCCACATAATTTACATGATGTGGCAGATAAAATGCCAAGAAAATAAATTGAAAGTTCATTTATTGCTTTTGATGAAATCTACTTATTCTGATTAACACTCTACATCCAATTATTAATAACAGAAAACAAAGAAAAGCATCCAGTTTTTTTTGCAGTTGATAAATGGCTAAAGAAATAATTAAAGAACCTGGATTTAATTAATTTCTCTTGGATACATTGAGTAATTGCGTACTAATTTCTGTGTTAATTGTTTTTTTAATGGTAATTCATCTTCTATTCACAATCCTGTGGTTTTTCACAGTAACATTTTCTGCACAGGCACCTGCAGTCGATTTTTGCTATATTTTTAAAAACTGATGCATGTTCCTACTGCATTTTGCCTCCTTCTGACTCTTGTCAGGTTTAATAATGTTCTCATATTTTGCCACACAGTGATAATGGATAATCACCCCTTTTCTCATTAGGACTCTTGGCTCTGCAATGGGCTATCTCAGGGCCTTTGGCACCTATGAGGTGTTAACAGCTCCCCACGGGAGGCTGTCTGGCTCTCACATAACCCCCGACCTCCCCGCCCACGAACACAACACTCTCCAAACCACTCACACTCACAGATGGTCGCTACACCAGCAGCCAGCCACCACGCTTTTCAATTACCACCACGCACAGGGAAGGCCATTGCTCAGCTGTCACTGCTCAGTCAAGAGAGAGGAGCAAAGACGGATGGGAGACAGAGAATTCCTGCATCCAAAATTTGGAAAAACCGAAGACTGCAGTGTTCAAGGAAACATACACACAATCATAGCAATGATGGCAGAGCAGCTGTAAAGCATCTGCAGTGACCATCAAAGAAGATCCTCTTGGTACCACATGAGTGAGCTGGTCTGAGGTGATAAATCACTTTATATGATTGTTGTTTTGAAGCCAGTAGTTGAAGTGGAAAAGGAAAAGAGGGTCTAGTTGAGGCACTCAGCGTTCACATTTGTTGCCTGCATGAGATGGAGGGAGGGAGGAAAGACCAAAAGGGCAAGCCCTGCATTTTTGCTTGTTAGTGTTTTAATTTGAATATTGCTTCATATTGTATGGGGGAGGAGGGAGGGAAGAGAGGATGTGGACAAGGCAGTTTCCATGTTGGCTGTTTTCTGACAAAATATCTATATATTCAGACATATGCTAGTGCAATATTCACTGTAGCTTAGTGTTATACTGTTATGACATAATTCTTCTGATCTTTTCATACCTGTAATCTAGCAACGTTTATCAGCTAGCATTGAATTTAGATCTAAATGTATGAATCTGAGATTCTGTAGAGTCCACCAGTTGTCAACCCCATCAAAAATATTAAGCTATAGCCTGGATGTAGTTAGCATAGTATAACATACAAACACCTGCCATTTCTTATGTTTCCTAATTAACACATTACATTTCTTGAGGCAAGAAATAGTTCAGTACATTATCTAACATAAAAACACTTAAGATAAGCTAATCAGCAATCAAATGCAGTTTCGTATTTAACAGATATTGATAGACAGAGAATGGTAGCATTCTCCTTATGTAGTTAAAATATCTGGTAGAGTCTGGTATAATGAACATATACTACAGCTATGACATTTAATGTTCTTTCTTTTGCTGTTCTGCTTTAACCATCCTTTGATTATTACCATTAAAATTGTCCATAATCTGTAAGGAAGCAGGGACAAGTACATGGCTAGCTTTATGACAATTTTCTAATCAAAATGCCTATTTTCTGCATTTTCCCAATTATAATTTGAATTTGTTTCATACTCTAAATTTTTCTACAATTTAGATCTCATTTTATGCCCCCCAGCATCTGGTGGGCAACAAGTAATCAATTGGGCCAGAAGCATCTTCCATTAGGCCTGACAAAACAGGATTATATTTTTCAGCACTATGGTGTTTGTTCTAGTATAGCTCTAGTTATGTACTATACATATAGATGTATATTCATATAGAATATTGTTTTTTTTAATAAACTTTTTTTTAAAATAAAAATAAAATAATACATTATATTATATATATTTTCTGCGTGAGATGTTGTAACCATCTGAAATACAGCATGTCTCTACATCCATTCATTGCATCTATCCTGAACATGAGTGCCTGGGTTTCTATTTGACTGTATTTCCTTCCATGCTATTTGTCTTCACCAGAGAGAAGTAATCCTGCTTCAGCCCGAGGGCCCCCCAAGGTCGCTGCCATCAGCCTCCAGCACTCAATCCAGGTTGGAACATTTGTTCCAGCCCCTCTCTCCCTCAAGCCTTGGTTGTTGTTTTCTTTCTTTTTTTCATAATTCATGTCAAAGGATCTCTGATGAGTGAGGGTGGAGTGTGTGTGTTGGGGTAGGAGGGGTGCGCTGGGTGGAAAGGACAAGGGGGTGGAGAGGGCATACACTTAATCCCTGGGTCAAGATGTATTTATTGAAGATTAATAACCGAGCAGCAATCTCATCATGCTCTCGATGATTTTATAATTTGGTTTCTGGGGGTAGGGAGGGTGGGGAGAGATCAGGGACAAAGACAAGAGGGTGATGCTGAACTATTGTTCACAGGAGCAGAATCCAGCACAGTGCATGACTTTCTTGTCATATTTTTAAGCTTAAATACTGTATTTGAAAATAATGAAGTGCTTTAAAGGGTGCATTTTAGATAGTAACACACACATGCAGGAAAACACAATTGTATAAACATTCATGCAGAGCTGATCTCTCCTCCATGTAGTACACAGTTATCAAAGACACTATCCTACCATACATGTTTCATCAGCACTGAAAGGAATCTCTCCCAAAGTCTATTTAAACCACAGTAACAGCTCATTTGACATGTTGTAACCAAACCGTAATGGTGTAAGACAGTGTTATTTGCTCTCACCTTTTCTCCAGTGTTTGTGGTGTTATGTTAACTAGCTCAACAGATGGATTGTGCATTTACTAAGGTACCAGCAACCTGGTTATGTTGTTTTCTTTATCTCATAAAAATGACAAAATGTATCTTGTAAATCACAAATGAACACAAATAATACTCCTGCCAGACAGAATATGGGCTATGGACAAACATTTGAATTGCATTTTATTTTAAATGAAGACTTTTTAAAATGTTTTTTTTTAAATAAATTAAAACCAACATTAGTGCATGTCTGCGTTAGCATCTAACTATCTAATGGAAAAAATACATATTTTCAGTCTGTATCTCTTAATACTGCATATGCAGAGTGGCTGCAACTCATTCAGCTAATTGATTTGTTGCATATAGGACCACAAGAACTAGGGAGAAGGAGAGAAGAGATGGGAAAAGACTTACCTTTTGTCACCAAGCTACAGAGAAAAAAGGGCAAAAAAAGATAAATTTCAGTTAAGGATATGAAGGTTCAAAGTTCAAGGTGCAGTCTCCCAACCAAATTTATTTATACCCCTAATAATAATGAGTGGATTGAATAGATTGTCTGTCCCTGACCTTGGCGATCAGGCAAAACCTTATGCCACTATATCAAAGCAGACAGGCAGACATGTCTGCACCACATGACGGGTGCCACAGTCAGCCCGGAGATAGAAAGGAACAAGGAAGGAAGGAAGGAAGAAAGCAAGGAAGGAGGGAGAGGTGGAGGGAGGTATGTAGAGCAGTGATGGAAGGTGAAGGGGCACCATGTTTGCATTTTATATGGAATGAGGAGCAAGCTGAAGGATGTGTGAAGGACATTGTGGAAGGGCAAATGAGCTGTGTGTATTTATTTTTGCATGTGTGTACATGTGTGTGCCGGAAATTCTTTAATAGTGATGACATAGTGCTTTGATTACTCTATGCATCAGCGATTTACCATCAACTAAATTTCATGCATATGCAAAAAAAATAGTATTTTAGTTTTATATAATATGTAAAATTACAACTGATGTTTTGTTGCATGATTAAAAATTAAAGTTTAGAAGTTAAATCTCTGTTTATTTTCTGGGCATTCAACATTACAGGAGATTATTTAGGTTGAGGTTAAGTGTAAATAAGTTAAGTGTCAATCAAAATAAGAGTAAATTGCTCAGCATACCTTAAAGGTTATCACTTTGGTCATAGTTCAGTGTAAAACGTTTTTTTTGGGGGGTTTTTTGAATGGCATTTGAAAACATATACATTTCTTTTTGCAAAAATAAGAATGAAATTGCATTGAGATCTGGTTCTATATGGTACATCATCCCACTTAAGCCTCAAAACCCTTTTCAACTTTCTCTCCGGTCAGAGTGAGTCATCATCAGACAAGGAGCTCAAAATCCCTTTCTCAGCACATCCCTCCTGAGACAACACTTGAATCTTGGAGCACTAGCCATCAAACAGCCATCCCCAGTTACATTAAATGTATTTAGATCTTACAAAGTGCTCCCCCTTGACTCCATCACTTCTTTAAATGACTTAAGAAGCAACTAAAAAAAAGAAAAAAAGAAGGGGGAATGAGGAGGAGGGGGGTTGCAAATAGGAGAAAAAGGGTGCTCTGGGATTTACGGTGACAAAACGCTGGGGTCAGGCAGGGTGTGTGGCAGCAGTATTGATCAGTGAGGCATGCAGCTCACACGTGGCCCGAACCCTGACCCTTAAATAGCGAATGAATCTCAATCCAATAGACTGGAGTGTCTGGTACAGCTTCACACACACAGGGGCATATAAAAACACACACACACCACACATATATGTACAAATACACTAACAGTCTTGCTGCTTTCTCTAACACACAGCATACTGCCACCCCTGCCTCACACAATCAATATCAGCAGAGCATGATTTCCACATTATAGATTGGCGGCTCCTTAATAAAAGAAAAGGTGTGCATCTGTGTATGAGCATTGATGTTTACACACAGTTATATGAAGACAGAGCAAGTAGGTGAAAGAACTCAAGCTTTTTTTCACCCTCTAAGAATTTCTTAATACACAAGAAAATCCAAAGAGGACACAAGAGCACAATTTGCATCCTTCCTGGATTATCTAGTGTTGTAAATCAGCCTGTTAAACATGCAAGCCCTCTCTGGGTCTTGATTTCCTCGCAAAGGAAAAACATTCAGTTCTTTCAGTCCTAACACAGCTGGACTGTTTCACACAGAGACATAGGAAGATATAGGTCCTGGGGAAAAAAGATTAAAGCGTAAAAAAACATCACTATAAAAGATGAAATTTCAACCCAGCTTCTAGTTACACTAATTGAATAAAAGAACACATATATGAGAATTATCACAAGCAAATAAACATAGGGAATACCATGCACCCACAAGGGCAGACAGATATACATTCACTGAAGGAAGAAATATATATATACAAGCATTCATGATATTCATGAATATATGTGTAGTATATTACATTTTTTAGGATGATCATGACAATTATTAATAACCTATTTATTGGGAAAAGTTATAATCATACGGTCAATTTGAAAAAAAAATGTTAAACCTGAATCATTCATGAAATAAATTAGCATTTGATATTTGTAATGGCTTGTTATTTTTGGATTGAAATAATGTAAATGATGAAGTTACAAAACACACAAAAATGTTTTTTACCCCCTCTAAAAGTATGGACTCTTCAAAGACTTCATCTATGTTTTCTTTATGGCATACATATCATATACATAATACATTGTAGGAGGTAGAAATTTACACAAAAGACAGTATAATCATGTCAAACAAATCACACAAACATGTTGACAAAGTATGATGGTACTTTTTTTTCATTTGTATGATTGTATTGGATTCCTGGTTTATGATGTTATATATATACATACATTGTAATATAGTGCTTTTTTGAAATCCCATAATAAAACATACTTAAAATAATAAAGCACATTATCTAGATCTATACTTCATTTATGTTTCTCATAAAGTTGAGATCAGATTGTGTTTCACATTACTTAGAATATTAGAAATTATTGGGATTGCACCTTTTCAATTCAGTCTTATATGTAGATTGCCTACCTACATAAGTGCATGGTAAAATCTCTAAACAAAAATGTGCTTGGATTATTCTAATGTCAATGAAAAGCTCTCCTCTTTATTTAATGCCTTTGCCCACTTTGCATTTTTGTGATCTTGATGCTGACACACATTCACCCTCGAACCTATGCAATACGCACAGGCATGACACAAACATAAGGCTTTATTAATAATCACTTCTTCTATCTTCTTAACCCCCCAA
>JANJYP010242155.1:0-11549 GCA_024605115.1 Rastrelliger brachysoma | reverse complement strand
TATAATTGTTTGAGTCACAACTGTTGTTAAAGTAGTTGTAAATCACATATATCCTGGAAACATTTTTAATATCAAGCTGACAATTTGTACTTAAAATAGTATCTTTCAAAACCAGACCATGCAAAGATGTCTTAAGCTGTCCAAATATTTTACAAGCTGTACTGAGCTTTCAATGTGTAAAGAAGAATGAGGTTGGTGACAGAAATATCAGCTTCCTAGAGACACTTTTGCTATCCCCTCAGCACTACAACCCACACTTATCAGAGTCACAATTTATAGCTGCAGTGTGAAGTGTTCGCCTGCAACTCCCATCTTTGTATTTACACCAATTAGCACATAAACTCTAATTACCGAGATCAAGGCAGCCGGGAGTCCATAAATGCAAAGCGACACGGAGAACTAAGTCAGCTGACAGAGAGGGAAGGTGACAATAAATAGGGAAGTATCAATTAGGCATCAATGACGCGATGATGCATGTGTGCACTGGGAGGTGTCACACCGAGGGAGGTGGGAGTGTGAAATGTGTGGGGGCAGCAGGGTCCACAGAAAGTTGCACAGGCTGTGGGGTCTTGTAACTCACATGCTGACACAGTGCGCGGTGACACATTGACTGCAGAACACGTTTCCATATTAACACTACGGCACAATCAGGCACTTCTCTTGTGTCTCAGTGAAAAGCAGCATTTATCACAGCGTAACCCTGCTTATAAGGTAACAATTAACACATACTAATTTAAGGGGCACGTTGCAAAGTCAAATCGTAGAAAAATAAGTTCAAAATAAGGTGAAATTATTATGTTATGGCGCAGAGTTATTAAATAAGTGTCAGATTTGACACTAAAAACTCAGTCTCACCTGGAGAAAAATAGAGGCTTCTTAATAACGACTTGATATGGATCATAGACCGCACTCGAACCTCAAGTTATTCCCAATAAATTGAACTTGATCAAAGACCATAGCAGTAAAAAAGTATGACTGTGAACATTAATCTAACAAACGCATAAAACAGGACTGGCTCAGCTCTATAAATTAAACTGTGGCTGCAATAATGCTGATCGGGAAAAATTCTGCCAGCCTTGGCTCAAGCCGTCTCTCTATGTCTGAAGTCTTGTTATCCCCTTGTCTTGATCTGGAATGGTGTTATCTGGTCCCCTCTCCTTGTGCAGCTTGGATTTTGCAGGATGGCCCAATGATGGATTTGCAAAGAGGCTGTTTACAAGAGAGTGTAGCTCATTAAAGAGCTTCCAGAAGGTCCATTAACATAAATGTTTAAATCACACACACACAAAGTTATGCGCCCAAAATGAAGATGTTTCCTGCATTAATTTACCACATCTGCATTTGGTCCAGTAATTAGTCCCCTCTCATCCCATTCACTCTCATTCAGTGTTTATAGAAAAATAAGAACTGTAGCAGCACACATGGTACATAATGGGACCAGGATTCAACAAATAATTGTCAGTCTTGTATGTTATGACAAAGTTTTTGGCTTTGCTGTGAGGTCTTGTAGAACCAGACAGTTTACTTCTTCTTTTTTCTCTCTCTGTCAACACATGGGTTTGGCTGCTCCACTGATTTAAAGCCTTGTAAAAATGTCTGATTTTAAATACTGTTTGCATGCAGCCCCCTGGAAGACATTTTGTACTCAGCAGATTTACATTATGGCCATTATTATGATTTTATGATGCTGTACCATTTAAAAACTATTTCCCCAAAAATGCTTGGGAATCGTCGGAGTATTGGCAAGTGTAAATATTTGCCTACACTTTGTTTGAGTTTCTCTCCCACCAAAAGCTGGAAGGTCCCAGACACAGACGTCGCTGGTCACTTTTTTTTCAAAGAGATAAAAGCTTCTCTCTTTCGCAGTTAATGACATGTTTCGCCTTGACCCAAAATCAATCTTTCAGGTTTAAGTGGACTTCCCAGAATTTAGAGAAACACTGAAAAGTAAAGTGCCACATGAATAGATTTCCTTCTAGTTTTCAGGGAATGACCTTAATCATGACAGATTGGTGTAAATCCTACCAGAGTTTCATGTTCCTCGACTCTTTGCTGTGATAGCAGATCAGCCAATGGACTGATTCATACACTACTGACATCAAGGATAAGATGACAGCAGTAGATTAAAGTGGAATTAGCCTCTACTTATCCTTATCCCTCACTCAGCTTCATTTCCTTCCATTATCTCAGTGCTGTGTTACAAGACGTCACACCTTTTTTTTATCAAAAGTTATTGTTTACAGCACATTTCATAGACATTTTTCTTTGTCTGCTTGGTGTCTCAGAGATTCAGGAAGCACTACTGGAAGCAACTGAAAGTAACTGAGACGAATAAAGCATGTGAATTGATTCCTCCATCACCTGGAAAGGCTGTTGATTTTGGGGAGAGTTATCGCTGTTTTCCTAAGTGTGGCATGGAGATTTGCTGGAGGGCTGAGTGATCGATTCAGCAGCCTGGAGCATCCTAGTGTGTTTATACATGGCTTGTATGGCAGCTTTCATAAGACATTTACCCCATGATTTGCGATGAGCTTATGTGTGAATAATTAATGGCAATTAATCCTTAATTACAGTAATTAGGCAAGTCACAGGAAATTAGGCTGCAGCTGGAGAAGCCTGTGCCTAGGAAAGGGAGGACTGGGGCTGAGAGAACGTGCCATTTAGTGACAGTGGAGCCGTGGTACAATGATTGTGTGGCAGGGTTGCACCACTGTGCTCGTTTGCCAGCAGAGATAAGACTATAGGAAGACACAGATGCTACTGGCCTGCAAGCTCCTCAGTAGTAAGCAAGGCCTGCAAAGCAATTACAGGCACAGAGCACCAATACACCCAATAAAACCCACCTATAAAAGTCCCACTAAGTTGACCTCTGACCTTAACACCACTTAAATTTCTTCGTTTTCTCAAAATTACATGCTAAGAGGCAGGGAGCCACTTCAACAGGTTGTGACTGATGAGCCAACAGTAATTGGTTAAATGCTACAGATCAGGCTCCTTCTTTCGCACTTTTATAAAACTAGATTTACCGCTTATTGGGCCCCCGCGGCTGCACACTTTAGCACCAAATGTGCTGTTAACACTAAGTTTATGAATCTGCTGTGGCTGGAAGGAGAGTCAGTGTAAGAAATATTTATTCGCACCTCCAATAAAACAATTAGCCTCCTTAGAATTATTAAAGGAAACTACAGACGGTGGAGTTGTTTGGTTGCCGATTTCATTGTTTGGTAATGGTAGGAGAGATTAGGTGAATGTGTTCACGGCGAAGACAGAGGAGAAGAATAGGGACGGAGCTCTCTGTGTCTCGCTCGGAACTCATTTGTGCTTTTCCATGCTTGCCTTGATGAATTTCCGCTTTTTTCTGCTCCTGTTGCTTTCAATTACACTCTTATTCACAATCCTAATTGATATGCCAGTCTCAGTAGATGAACCATGGACTTTTTACAGTCCATTTTTCTATTCTTAGATCAACGTTTCCCCATGAAAAAATGGAACTATGGATACCACAGATGTGATTTTTTTCTTTCTTTTGTTTTCTTCAGATAGTATTTTACACCATTATAATAACATATTGCTTGACTGAAAGCATACAAATATGGTATTCTTTTAATCTATCAGAATTTATTTCTTATGGGAGGCTGGAATCATTGTTTAAAATATATAAATTATTTGAAATAATCCTTTTGAAGTTTTTGTTGGCCGTATGCTGTTATGGGTTTCCACAATCGTCACCTCCTTTCATGCGTTGCATACTTTCTTCTTCGCTTTTTTTCCACAGAAGGACTTTTAAGCTAACAGGGAATGTAAGTGAGTTGAGGAGGCATCCAACTGTGATATTACATTAACCCATAGTGCTTGGCCATGTCTGTCAGTGACTGCAGAATAAAGAGAACATGCTCTACTCTACTCTTTAGCCTTCAGAAGTGCTATTAGAAATAATGAGGATTTATAGTAAGATAAAAGACGCTCTCCTGAATCCTGAATAGTGGGTCACATCTACCACAAAAAGCTAAATAAGGCTCACTGCTGATGCATACACAACTGTTGTAATATGATTAGTTTATGCATTATATTATATATTACATTTCATCTCATTTTTTAAAATTTGGATACAAGTTAGATGTTCAAAAGCAGACATTACCCTTTGCTATGATATGCTCTCATACTGTATATGTAATAAAATCTTTTTGTTGTTATTGTTGTTATAATGTTTGTTATTCATCCATTAAATAGGTAGTCACTCTGCTGTTATGCTCAGAGGCCCCTGGCTTCTCCTTTATATATACCACAAGCAGGAAGCCACTGAGTGGTTGGGTAACAGTACCTGAACACCAGCAGGCTCCTCACTATAGCAGGGAGAGACGCTGCTACAGTGACAAGGTCAGCATGTTCTACAGGCCTTGCACATACATTCCTCACTATAAGTAATATAAATGAGGTTGTGTTAGCTGTAAACTCACAGCATGTTGCCTGTAAGCTAAAGGGTAACTACAGAAGAGAAACGCCTCCAAATCTCCTCATGAGCAGGTCTGACTTGAACATGGGAGTCTGTAGAATGAAAGATGGAGCCTCCTTTTTGAATCGTATCTCCTTCAGCCATTTTTTTTCTACATAACTGAGTAAATCACAGTCTTCCAGTCAGTGCAAATAACTTTGCCAAACACGTAAAGCAAAATAGACAAAAAGTTATCACTAAATTTTTCTCCACAGTAAATGTGACAGAATACAGTTACAGCATTAGCATGTATCTGCAAACCCAACCAAATTTGTTGAGCCTACAGCTTTAAGTGGGAGCAGCAGAGTTTGTGTTGTTAGGGGCATTCTTGTATCTACAGTGGTGTTTACTCACATTGGAAATTAATTATTAATGCAGAAGCACTGAGAGGTTACAGCGATATGGCGCTCAGGCTTTCCAAGCACTGTCTATATATGAACAGTCAACATAGTGAGAGCTTCAAAGGAGCCCTCTGAAATGTTTCAGACTCTCATGGAGAAAGCTTATTACAGTTGAAATGTTTTTCTAGGAGCCCCAGATATTCTTTGTGAATGCTATTGCCTAGAAAATACGGGGTATTTTTGTTTGTCTATATCAAGAGACGTGTAAACAAAGAGACAGTCAGCACTTGCAGTTTACTTCGCTTGAGTATTGCAGTTCACAAGCGAGAACTTGTTTGTGCAAAATAAAAAAAAGTGAAGATTTGACAAAGAGCAAATATATAGGATTACATATCAGTCTATTTTTTTCCAACCATCATGCATAACATGCGCACAGTGCCAAGCTAATCAATTTCTCCCATTAATTTCAGAGATCATATGTCCAAGCAGGCACAGGCTGTGAGGGGTTTTGATAATGAGTCCAGAGATAAACATCAATTGGCAATCTGCTCCATTTAAGGCGTCTTTGTTGCCTGCAGGGTCCTCCTGATGACACCTCTGTGGATCTGCTAATGGAGGAGGACCTGTAAGGCTATCCCCTGGCCTTTGTCTGACCCCTTTGTGGAGCTGAATTCTTCAGATGTTTGTAGGATCAAGTCACTTAATCTGTAGCACAGACTAGGGCCAAAAAAAAGAGGACAGGCAGAGCATGGGAGAGGGAGGAGGGGAAAGGGTAGCAGAGAAGCGCCTCACTCTGTCTGAAGGCAGAGCATTCAGCGCACGAGGTAAAGAACTGCAAATGTCTGCCTGTTCTGTTATGCGCCATTGTTTCATACAGAGAGCTCGAAATAGACAGAAACACCATAGAGTTCTGGTAGGCAGTGCGTTTTATTACTGCTAGACCATAGACTTAGACATTAGTGAATATGGCTCATTAAATGGCATGGAATGTTACCATTTTACATAATTCCTCCTGTATCGTTGTTGTTAATGAAATCCTTTTTTCTGTCTCTGACTGCACTCCAGTCACTCCATAGCCATTACAGCTTTGCTATCAGGCCCCAGCACTCCTTGAAAGCAGCCATCTATAATTTCAGGTCTGTGTCACATACAAAAAAAGTGAGCTCTACAAGCCTAATGGTTTGTCGTGGTTGATGTGGAAAGGATATAGTGCAAGTAGGAAGAAATCTGAGGAAATATTTGAGAATTAGGCAATGACGTATTCAGATGGTTGGAGAGACTAGGGTGGGCAACATATATAAATAATGTATGTGGCGAGGCTCTTAAACATAAGCTGGAATTTGCTCCCGTACTTTTTGTTCTCAATCACCTTGATGAAACAATCCCAAAGCAATGGCTGTGTGAATGAGACCACTGACAAGCTGATTTTCCACCCCTGGCATGAGGCTGCTTTCTCCACTTAATGTTCTTGGATAAAGTGTTACACAGAAGTAAACTAGAAGAGCCTCCACTCCTGACACATGTGACAGTATTTGCATCAATTATGCAGTCTACGGCTGCGGCAGTAGAGAGTGGGAGAGAGGAGGGAGGAGATAGCAGAGAAAAGGGTTTGTGACAAGATGCAGAGGCAGAGATGGGAATTTCTTTTTAAAATGCATTCTTTAGAAAATAACATTCAAGATCATTTACATGAAAGCAGCTGCAACAAAGTCTATGGAGCGTTTGACACTAAAGACTTTGGCAAAAAGAGTACAGTATAACGGATAGTTCTTTGTCTCCTCTGCATTCACTGTACACTGAGGAGCTACTCTGAAGAGTGCTGGAGGAGACAGTGGAATGAGGAGAGAGGCTAAGTTAGAGGCCCAAGTCCCTCATTGTGGGGTGTTTAAGGCTAAAGAAGCTAAATAAACAGTGCTCTGCAAAAGCTGGACTTGAGGCTGACTGAGTGACCCCACATGATCTTCTGTGTATCAAAAAAATCCAAGAATAAGGTCATTTTTAGACGACATTGCCATAATACAGTAAAAAAAATGAAATGTTGGAATAATGTGCTGGGATTGCAGCTGAAGATTCTCTTTTGTGGCAGCTAACAACAGTTTGCAGAAATGTGTGTGACAAATACAATGTGCAAATCCATGATGTTGTTGATTCCCTTAAAAACCACAGTAGTAGAGGAAGATGCCTGCTGTTTGGCAGAGAGAATAACTTTTTAAACCATGTCCCAGTTTCAACAGACTCCAGCACAGCGTTTTATTTCAGTGTCCAACCCTATTTCACATCCTAGTTAAGCACACTTACAAATCTGCTGTGCCATGGTTTCTAACCTCTCATACACATGTGAATCCGCACTAGCAACCACACACACACACATGCACGCACACACACATGCAAAGACACATCACTAGGCCTGTCACTGCCTTTTATCCATCGTCAACCTTCAGCTGTATGGTTTATCCGTAGTGACACTATAGCAAAGTGCTTGACTGCTTTTTGCCAACAGACTGCAACACTTTAACTGTACTTAGTCATGCATCATTATGGCAGACTCAAAGCGGTGTGTCTGGGAACGCCTGCAGATGGTGGAGGCTGAACCATTTGGAAAGGAAGGCTCTGTGACAATGATGCTTATTGCATGAGTAAGTGTGTATGGACACCAGAGTGTATCTGTGTACTAGTGCTGAATAGGAAAAAAAAATCACAGTGTTAATAAAAAAAAGGTGCACCGCTGCTAATTCAACAGGCTTGAGAAAACATTATCTGTATAGTATACAGTCTGTTTGTGAGATGTGATATATGAAATCTGCATGCAAGTCTTTGTTAGAAAGAGCCTTTTATGTGTGTATTGATCAGTCATTGTTTACTCCAATCGATGGTGACTCTGTGAGATGCAGCCTCTTCTCTGTTCTTTATAGAGATTTAACCCTCTTGCGTTGCATTTTAACTGCTTTGTTCTCCTCTTCAAACCTTCCTTCTGCGGAAAATGTGATAGCATTACTGTCACTTGTCACTTTCCTTTTATTTCAACAGATGACAAAGCTTTTACATTCAGTATTCTGCTCCACTCACGGGTATTTTCAACAGATCTCTTCTGCCATTGAAAGATAAATGTTAACTTCATTCAATAGAAACTCATTCAAGGTTCATACAAAGCTTGGCTTCTTTATTCTTTAAGGAAATGAAGAAACCATTAGCAAAATATTCACTCACGGAGAAAGAGAATCTTATCTTTATTCCGCATGACCATGCAAAGCCATATTCCTTTTGACATCATTATGTAAAACCAATTTCTCTTTCATATCACTTCCGCCGTGCTGCATTACCACATCTATACACTCACTATTTTTTATTACAAAGTAGGTGGCCTAGAGGAAAATATATGCATTTGTTCCCTATGGCATAAAATATGCATATAGGTGCCTCATTTCATCTCCAATCTGTGTTATTCCTTTAAAAATTCACAACTGCCTGCAGACCCTCTTTAATATTTAATTTGACAATTTTTTAATCTGTCTCTATGCGATGATGAAGTAATTGTCAGTTGTCACAAAAATGATTGAATTATACAATGGCACTGAAGTGACTCATAGGTTGTAGGCTTTATTTGTTTTGCTTCAGCCTTAACGTGAGCTTGAGGGAAAGAATATTCCTTTCATACACTAATTTATCTTCCATCTTTATTCATCTTTTTCTCCCAGGCCCCACACACAAAGCAAAGCGAAATGTAACGTTCATACATCATTCATAGTTTGTTTACCACTTTTTAGTTTGAAGCTAATAAACATACTAGAGCCAGTTGGTAGAGTATTTAAAATATGCTCCTTTTCCATTTTGAATAGACTACAGTATCCAAAGCCCTTCAATTATTAGTGAGAACTGCTGAGAAATGATAATTACTCCCAATCTTTTCTTAGCTCTTCTGATCTTTAATGATCACAGATTATCCATCAAGCTAGCTAAATAATTAGTGGGAATGTCTCACGAACAAGTCACCGACAGATGCTCTAACACCCACAAGGTGAATACGGATGCGTTTTTTTCCCTTGTTGAGGTGACCAGAACAGAAAAACAAATAGATAATGGGGTAACTTAAATGAATGTTGCAGCAGATGAATGATCAGCTCCTGCTAACGTTGTAGCACCACCTCTGCCGGCCTCTCTGGCAATCTGGCCATGTTGGGCCCCCACTGTGGAACAGCATGGCACTGGGAGTTGTGGTAGCCAGTCCCCCCATAGCCCCAGGCTGCCTCTACCTTTGGTATGCTACTCAAGGTTAAAGGGATCCCAGTTGGGTGTTTAACAGTGTTGTGCTCAGATCTGAATGGCTTTTTCCTCTCTTTTTCTTGACATTACAATGTGGTGAGTGAACCTGGAGAACTGCTGTATTCTCAACTGTTCATCTTTGGAACATTTTTACACGGTGCATCTACAATGTAGATCCTGTCGACTACTTCATAACTGTAATATTTCTATAGCAGCCCTTTAAATCCCTACACTGCTGTAATACTCTTATAAAGTAGCAAGGGTAAGTGATTTGAACCATTTTACTGTGTGGATCTGCTGTTTGCCATACACGTGCAGCATTTGCTGACATTCATTTTGAAACCACTCGGAGCACTTGCGACTCAGAGTAACAATGCTGAAGGAAAAGTGCCTGCTGAGCTCTACAGTGAATATACCTCTGACCCAGACTTAGGAAAGGGAGATTTATGAAATCCACATGTTTAATACATTTCATTTTGTCCAAGGGATTTGTATTGCTTACCACAGTATTTTAGGGTTGAAACATTCTGTATAGTCACAGCTTGTATTGTCTGAGGAGAATAAACCCTGTCCAGTTCTGCCTGCTGAAGATTTGTTTTATAGCACCTCCCTTACACACATCAGGCATGCACTGTCTGAGGCATTGCATTTGTTGTGCTGAGGTGTTAGGTATACACACCCTTAATCTTTAATGCATAATCCCCTGAAAATCCGCTACATAAATGAAAAAGATAACCCCTCATATCAGGGTGGTGACAGAAAATAAGATAGCTAGGTAATTTAATAAAGGATTGACACTGGCCCCGGTGTGATATTGTGCGTGACCTCTGTGTATTCATTGTGCAGCACGAAGCAAACCAGCCACAGCTTGTAGAGGGGTAGCTCTTCCTACTCCGAAAACCTATCCTGGGAGTGTAACATCTGTGGTGACAAACAGAATGCACCATATGGATTAAAGCGCAGCCAGGGTAGTCACTGAAATATTTGCTTTCCCAAAGTGTTGACACAGTCTGAAAAAAAGGAGAACTGTGGCTGTGCTTTCCCGCTGTAATCAGGTAGCAGTTATCGCAGTGAAGTGTTTGCCTACCTAATGGCGTTTCCATTTAGACTGAGCCCGTGTCATCGGCTTCCCATTTGGAGCAGCGGCAGGAAGGATCTGCCTTCTCTAACACTAACTGCTGGCCTACTGAGGCTTAGCGTATAATACTTCTGTGTTTGCTCTGTCTGTGAGAATCAACAAAAAGACAAACTGATGAATTGGGTGAGAAAGAGAAGCCTTTTAAAACCATGATAACCGCGGTCAGTCGCACGCTGTGGGAAGCGTTTAGCTCATTTAGCAGCTGACCACATGGAGTCATAAATAGTCTTTGCAGGAGACGCTTGTTTTACATCTAAAATGCACTTGAGTGTAATGTTGACAGATATAGCTTGTGACGAGTGATAGTCAGAATGTATGAGCACCCATAATGCTGCTGTCAACCTCTGGTGCCAGACTGAAAATAAGCAGTTCACCTCTGTTTTCATTCAGGAGAGTGCAGCAGACAGCACCGGCTTCTCCGCTGTATTTATTGACTTGTTTTACTAGCCTGAAACAGGGTGCTTTTATACGGCCCTGCTCAGTCTTAAGACTCTCCAGACATTTACATTATTCCTGACTGAGTTACACACACGTATAAAGGAGCACGTCCGCAGGCTAGGTTAGATATATGCTCTCTTTCCATCTCTCTTACATTCATACATGCACCATTTTATTACACCACCATTTTAGATATTGTTACACTGTACTTTTCCCTATTACTATTGCATATTGCCAGTACTGAATAAGCACGTATTTGGGCTAATTAAATGTCTTTCTCTGTTTTAAGAAAAAACAGCATACTGTTTTTCAGGCTTGATAAATTCTGCATATTTGAATGCTACATAAAAAAAGAAATTCTGTTTATACTGAAGCTGATTCAGTAGTATAAAAGCCTAGCTTTCATGAGGCTCTAAAAATCTTCTTTCGCTGACTAATCTGCACAACTGCAGTGGAAGATAATGAATGCCAACACCAGAGTCACAGCCAACGCTATGATCCCCCCACCCAGCCTAAACCTCCAGCAGTATTTACATGATGTTTCATTTTAGAATAAACCTCTTTTCTCTCCCACTGTGAAGATATTGAACTCTTTCACACAAATGTCATCTTAACCAAAGCTTATTAAAAAGATGGACATCAAAGTTGTGGGTGCCCATTTATCTTATAGCACTCTAATTGGCCACCACAGGCAAGAGAACAACTAACTCCAAAATAGGAGGCGTTGAGTGGTTGGGCTAAAGAAGAGGATGTCTAAAGACCTCTCAGTGGATTCATTGCCAATAAATCCCCTGGAATGAAAGCAGGGGCTTTTCTAGGGGGGTATGGAATTTCGCAAATACATTATGAAATGTGATACGCTGAATTAACTGAACACTTA
>JANJYP010242102.1:0-17561 GCA_024605115.1 Rastrelliger brachysoma | reverse complement strand
TAAAGTTGATAGTGAAACAGATTATTTTAGGCGTGACAGCTTTCTATTTTTCTTCTTTGTCTGGTGGTTTCTTTTTGGTACATTTTATGTCAGACTTCACAAGTATGAGATAAGGAATTTAATGGAATGAACATATGAACATATCCTCATAATGAAAGTAGTGTAAGGGTGAAAGTCAAACAAACATAGTAGACTCTATAATGATCATATGATTATACCTGCATGCAGGGTTTGTGTGATTGGGAAATGATGCAATGATGAGCAAATTGCAAAATGCAAAGTGCAAAACGTTTTTAGGACGGTGCAGTAGACACAACACTTTAAAAGGAAGTAAATAATAATGAATTGCTTTCGTTTGAGTCAGTTGTTTGTTGAGCTTCGCATTATCTGTGCAAATGACCCACTATCACACTTTATAGCACCTTCAAGGATTTGAATATACAATACCTTCCCATATTTTTTCGGCACTGTATATATCACATTTATATGTGTCACACCTGGGAGCTGAATAGTTCATGTTTATTCTGCTGGTTGGCTGCTGATCAGCACAGCTCCATTTGGAAGCAGAACAGCTTTAATGAATCACATAGTGACAGCAGTTGTTAAGGGCGTTGCTCATTTAAATCTCCCAATAAGATTTTCCTTTCAAGACTGGGGATTCAGGCCAGCGGCAATTAAGTCATGAGCCTGTTTCTTTTTTAACCTCTTTCTGCATCCAACCCCATGACACACAGGATAAACTCTTGACACAGTGTGCTATTCTTGGTTAAAAAGCTGTAAAACGATCCCAGGTCATAACAGGTTTATTGTGCTCTGCAAGCGCCTACAATGCTCTCTTGTTAATAAGAAATGTAAGTAAGTAATGACATCACTGGTTACCTGCAGCTGCTTTTATAGAGGAGGGGATTACCGGTCCATGTGGTTTATTTGACAGAAAGGTATGTGCATGTGGGCACACACTAGATGTTTACTCTATATGCTCCTATATGCCTGTGTGCAGGTGAGAATTTGTACTGTATACATCATGTGTGCGTGGGAAAGGGTGTGAAGGATAGTTTGGTTTAATCATTTAAATGATAAATGTGAATAGATTTTTCCGAGTACCTGTGAAAGGCCTGTTGGTACAGGTCAAAGTGTGAGACAAGGTTCTGACTCAGGGAAGAACCGACTTACCTCACACACAGTAGTTCAACTTTTAAACTTTATGACTACAGACGGGGTGATAAAACAAGAGGGAGAAATGGATTTTCCAGATGGCGATTAAAATGGGAAATCTGAGAATAAATCATTCAAATGTACTGTATTTTGAGTAATCTGTAATTGTAGACTAGAATAACTATTATTTGTTACCATTGAGAAGCACATGTATACATTCAAGTTATACAAGCTACTTATTCCAATAAAAATGGACGTCTTAAATTGGAGGGGATATTAAATAGTACCATTTTACGTATAAAGAAAACATTTTAGATATCTCGAATGGTCTGTTTTGATTCGACTCAAAAATAAATCTCAGGCCTCTTAAAGGAGTGTCTGAACTACAGTATACCTGTATGACTTATTTCCACTTAAAAATATACCCAGAAGGAATAAATCAACCATGACCTAGATGGAAGCAAATCTTCACAGAACAGATTTTTATTTACTTGATAATTAAACCAGCATGAATATGATACTTACACAATACCATTACAGCAGCGTGTGCACTGGGGTAGCTTCTGGAGACCAGGCAGAGGGCTAGGGATGGGGCTTCCAAGCTTGGGGATTGGTGATCTGACTGGAGACTTTAAGTTTCTCATTCTGTCTGTAGGAGACACACCTAGAAATAAGAAAATAACAGCAGAATAAACAGAGAGACTTAGGAAACTTGACCATAAGCCATTCAAAGGCCAGAGAAGCATACGCACTATAAAGGTATGTCATGACTGGAGAGTTCTTGTGGTGGGAAATTATAAGTGTTGTCTGGTGACTCATAGACTAAATGATTTTTCAATTAAAAAACTATAATGAGCAGATAGTTGCAGTCCGGTGGCCATTACAAGGTGAGTTACAACATGACACATTCAAACTGAACAACTGAAGACTTCTATGTACTGACATCAAGACACCAAATCAATCAAATGTTATTTAATTGATTTAATTTTATGTTAACATATTATGCTCATTTATGTTGTTACAATCTCACAAAATGTGATAGTTTCCAAGAAGTAACACAGACGTTATTAATCATGATGGTAAACATGGGTTGTTGCCTTCCCATGGATGACTTTTTTTTTTTTTTTTATCAAGATCAATGCCAGCCATCAAACGTTTAGTTGTGCTTGACTGGAATGCATGAAAAAGGCACATTTTATCCTGGGTATCTGAAGCCACTCCAAGTGCACCAGAGTAGATTGGGTATGGGGGCACAGCTGTAAACTGCAGTATGTGACTTTCCTTCGCTAATGATGTGCCAGCAGAGGTTATTCCTGTCACTGCCACTAACCACAGTCTAATTACCTCGGATCTGGCACCTGACTCAAAGTACTTTCAGTTCCCCGGTAACAGTCACCCTCTGACTGCTCCGTGGTGTGTTTAAAAGCTGACATTAGCTGGGTTGGTTATTTCTGGGATTAATGTCTCTATTACCTAATGATGCACTCTAATGGAATATCTTTTATGTGAGGCACTCTCATGACGAGAGGGGAAAGGCTGACTAATAAAAGTCTTAAGACCACAGTCAGGAATAGATACAAAAGGCAGTATGAATGAGCGCTTGTTCAGTCTTGCTTCTATAATTTTAAAGAGCCAGACTACTACTAGAACCTTGTGTATTTCATTGCCAAATGCATGCAGGCACCATATTTTATATGACAGACATTGACAAGTTGACCAGTTGACACACATACTGAATCTTACCCCACTTAACATTTGTGGCATAATGTGTGTCTTGCACTGTGACTAATATCAACCAGACCCACTGTAAAAACAGTCACACATCGATGTAAGCCCCCCATCCTAACTCAAACCTGTCAAGTGCAGCATGTGAAGCCTGAGGAAGTATAACTCAGAAGGAATCCAAAAGATAAATGGACAGCTGCAATATTATATTAGACAGCTACTGTGGGAAATTGTTGTATCTACAAATTTTTAGGAAGCCAGTTATTTTTTTTATTGACCATAGTGCACATATACTCGGACTGAACTCATGCAAGGGGTTTACAAGGGGTCTATGTAACAAGAAAAATGGACACACTGAATAGCTGAAATGTGTCAGAAAGACTCATTTATCATTTGTGAGGCCACACATGTAGGCCAAAAGAAAAAACATGGTCAAATATGTTAAAAATACAGTGGGAAGAGCTGACATGATAGCTGATTAGCAAAAAAAAAGTAATCAGTTACATGCTTGATGATCAAGTAATTCATTATTTTAAAGCAAAACAAAATATTTACTTGTTGTAGCTTCCTAATGCATGTTTGTTTGTTTCACATCACTGTAGTCAACACATAAAGTATGGAAATTAGAAATTACTAATATAATGAATGAATGAATATAATCTTGTTCTGTCTGACTGGTGGCCAAGACACTTCTAATTTAGCTTTATGTTGGTCTACTGATATGAATCAATTTAACTTGTGGTTTCTCAGGTAAAGTGACCTTAAAATAATACATCATTCAATGTTTACATATTATAGGGAGCAGTCAGTGATTGAATTTACCAAATATAACATTTCCTTCTCTGAATAGCCATCTGGTTCTCTCTTGAGTTCTTTCTATGTATTGAAACAGGGCTTTGTGGCCATCACTCATCACTGTTGTAATGAGCTTTCTGCTGAAAAAATACCCAAGGTGATGGAAAGTCACTTTTCTGGAAATAAACAATATATGGTGCAGTCAGTCTGTTCAAAAGATCACATTTTCCAAATTTCCTTAAACCAAACAACCCTGTGTAGGTCAATGAATGAACAGTTTCAGAGAGGCCACTGGCATTGTATTTATTTCTTTTTCCAAATGCTTAATAAACACATCTCCTGTCTGTCTTCTCCTTTGATTCACCTCATATTGTCTGTCTTTAACAAAGAAATCATTTTAATCTGTTTGTTAGCACATAACAAATAAATACTGTAACACTTTCTGGGAAAGAAGATACTGATATCATTACATGTACAACTTTCTATTATTTATCTATTATAAGAGNCACACACACACACACACACACACACACACACACACACACACACACACACACACACACACACACACACACACACACACACACACACTAACTTAACAACAGTTTTTATCAGTCACTCCATCCCTGTTTTGCACATTGCTATCCAATCATGGCAGAGATTGTGGAATTCTGGGTAAACTGACACTCTTGTTTGCTTGAACTTTAAAAGCCCCTGAAAGTCAACATGGCCTCTACAGGGGCTTTTGCCTTCAAAAGGAGACCAACTACAGTGATTTAAAAGCCTGACAGCGAGGTATGCATTCAACAACAGGACGATCTGACTTTAATCTGTACCTGTGCTCAACTGTTAATTTGACTTGTCTCATCTTTAGTGAGTTATAAAAAAATGACAACAAAGACATAGGCTTTAATGACATCTGTGGCAGGATTTCACACTCTCACACAGATTAAATGACACCACCAACCACCAACAGAGAGACAGGTAGCTTTTAAAACAATCCCAAAGTAAACCCAAAGAGTCTCTGTGTTTCATCGAGGGCTTAGCGTGTCAATCAACCTGTCGGTCCCCCAAGATGAGAGATCACTGACAGCAGACAAACAGATTTCCCTCTTAATCTGTTTAATCCATCAGCAGTATTACATTCTCACTCTTTCCAACATCCTCTAGCATCTGTCTTACCACCACTGGTTCCCTTTCATTAGCCCGCCCTCTTACTCATTGCTTTGGGTGTTAAAGTAAGTGCTAAATTAAGGAAACAGTATGGTCTGGCTCTGTTCCAGGCTTCATTGCAGGAGCAGTTAGCATTGTTCCTTGTGCTGTGGATTATCCTGCCGCCTCTCGCATCAAAGGTGGACTCAGAAGTGTGATAAACTCTCGCTTTCCTCCAGCATGGTAATATTCTCCAGGGGGAAAAAAATCAACATGGTTATCTGTATCTTAACATATGTATTATTATCTTTCTTATCTTATCTTTCATGGCCTTTCTTGGAATATTGAAATAATTATTAAACAAGAAGAGGGGCTAGTTATTTTTCTTAATAATATTTCAACATATTTTCTACTATTTTCCACAAGCAAGAGTCAAAAAATACTAGTTTGTTTTTTTTCTGCATGAAAATATTTAGATCAGCGCCATTAATCATATGTTCTCAAACAAAAACATCTGTACCAGTATTGGCATTAAAACCAACATGAGTCAAACCAGAGTATGTAAACTCTCAGAGCGTATAAATCTTCAAAGGAGGGGTTCTGTGATTTAGGTAAGAATTATGAATTCATAGTGACTGTATGACAATGTACATATATTATAAGCATATTTGCTTATGGAGAGGGTTAATGAGTCTACATGCTGACTATGACCCCGGAGATTCATACACTCACAGCTGGTAACTCTCTAGCCACATTCTTTCACTTTAGTAATAAGGGTTAGGGGCTTTTTCTCAAGGACACTTCAGTATTAGTTGTTGTAGTCAAGAGAAACATTAATCATTTACTATCCATGCCAACAGGTCATAAGCCCACTTCTCAGAGATCCGGGCTATTTCCGCTTCAACATGCTAACGCGTGGCTTATAATTCTTTTCACAACTGTGACTTTCACAACTGCTTTAGCGGTAAACAAGGAATGAGAAGGGAAGCTTTTACTTCTGAACTCTTTTTCTCAGCTTTGCTGCTGTCAGCATCACATGACTCCTCCTCAGAAAGCTGGAATGCTGAACGGTCAGAAGGCAGACAGGAAAACCATATTTCTCACTTTATTGTCCTTTGTGAAGTTGTTTTTGCAGTAAATTGCCTTACCAAAACTTCCCTCCCCTGTTCATCCGTGCATAAGCTATTTAAAGCACTTCATCTTTCTCCTGCACCCTCCGTCCCTTGTTTTCTCTCTCTAGGTCTTCCTCTCTCTATCCCCCAACCTTGGAGTCTGTGTCTTTCTATAAAAGGAAAACTATGCTAGTTACCCAGGCAGAGAGAGGCACCACCTGAGCAAAACAAGATGTTCCTTAGTTTGGGATCACAACCTTCATTTGCATAGGCAGAAATATTTACTTGGAAAGTTTGATCAGACGTATACAGTCAACATTAATTTACAATAAGCTGTGAAAATCAATCCAGCTGCTTGCCATATTATAACAGTTTCATTTTATAACTGCTCAACAGTCTTACAGTCTGCTGACAGTGGAGGCAGCCAAGTATGTCAGAGTCACAACAGCAGTATGATACTACTGTAGAATGATAGAAACAAAACCTCTGTGGACATGTTTAGGTTGATGATGTGCAAAGGTATTTCTCTCTAACCCTAACCCTTTTCGTCACTTTTCTTTCTTGCTTTTTTAAAAATATATATATATTATTTGCTATAAATGATGCAAGCACAGTTCAGAGTAATCAGTGACTACTTTCAGAAGGTTGTTGACTGCCACCACAGCAGCAAAAAATGTCTCCAAATGTAGTCAAAACGCAGCAGTTACACACTCACACTTAATAAGGAGAAAGCTCCTTAAAGTTTTCTCAAAATCATGCGAGCAGTGACTGAGATATCACTGAGATATTATACAGATTGCAACAATAACAATGGAAAGAAAATCATGCTCATTTTGTCCCTTCAAAACATGTAAATTGTTGCATGTTATGACACAAATAATGACATATTTGTAGCCCTTATATAAATTCCAACCTTCCTCTCTTTATACTTTTTAGCGTTTCTGAGAAAACTATCATGGCACAGCATTTATTTCACATTTTCAAGGCTTCGGTGGAACTACATGCTGTTTTCTCAACAGACACCACACAGAAAGAAAGAAATCCTCACCTCCATCCTCTGCCTCCAAGATTCCCTGGAGGTATTTGAAGGAGCCCGACTGTTTGGGTTCAGACACGGGCTCCTCGTAGTCCTGCAGCATCTTGTAGACATCTGACTGTGTGTCAAAACCATTACGGCCCCCAGGGGACTGCATGGGAGGCTCTGGGCTGTGGGAGACAAGGGAGGCAAGATATTATTGCAATGCAATGTGATTAATGATGGCTAGATGACATGTGACAAAAAGCATCAATCTCTTTTAGTAATAAGTCAAGAGAGCAAGAAAGTCCCCCATGAAGGATCCAAGAAAACATGTGTAAACACTGGGCTTGACTTTTTTTGTGGTACTGTATCTGATTTAGCTGCAGCAGGTTTTTTTTTTTTTTTTTAACAGGTGGTGTCATGATGTGACCAAAGCAAGAATGAAAAGACGTAAAGACCACCAACTGAAGAAGGGAAAACTTGACAGAAAAACAGCTGAAGAAAGTATTTCTGAACCTTTTTTTGTTTAAGCAGACTTAGTTTTTTCTTTTGTTGGAACAGGAGAGATGGACTCACAGAAGGAAAAACAGAGGTGTAGGCTGTACACTCTACATGCGATTCCACACGCATGAAGTCTTAATCACAACAACTTTGTGCTGTGGTTCTGCACATTCATCCATCCATCAAGTTATTCCCAAACCTAGCAGGATGGATCACGCTCATTTGCTACATTCAAATACCCAAACTGCCGGGAGATGAGAAGGGCTGCTGACAGATGTGCTCAGATCCTGACACACTTAACTGCATGTTTGTCTCCAGACTCCTCTAAAGGAGTCTGAAAGAAGCGCTTCACTGCCTGTGTATGTTTGTGTATGTGTGTACGTCTGTGAGAGAGGCAGCTTGTGTTAGCTAATGAAAGCAAGACTGAGCGAGATATATATAGTGGAATGGTGTAATCAGAGTTTAAGACAAAGTGACAGTCAACGGGTGATGAGTAGTGTTAAGATGGCGTTTAACTTTGTCCCTGTGCATGTATGCATGTGTGTGGACCTCCTCAAGATTAATAGTCCAGTCTAGGGGAGTACTGAAGAGAATGTACACTGGGAGTCTAAACACACACATTTATTACACACTTGAGAGGATGCAACACAACAAATAGCTTTTCCAGTCCGCATGGCCATCTGTGCAGGTGTGTCAAGAGACGTCCAAAGCGTGTCTGACTGCTTGTTTCTGTGTGAGCATCTGTTACTGTGAGAGTCTTCACTGGAGTCAGCATATGTACACACGCATCTATGGAGTATTAAAATATAGTGTATGTGTATTTTTACATAAAATCTTACATGGTGATGCTTAAATAACAGAAAGGTTGTGCAATGAGGCTGGTCGACGAAAAGTCACAGAGGGATATTTTGAAAGTTTATATGCCGCAGCAGTTTCTGCTGCAACTACTATGTGGTGATACACTATTTTACAGATCTTTATTAAATATATTGGGAATAAAAAGTCATTATTTGCAGTAACTTTTAAAGAGGAGGCTTAAAAATAAATAAATCTAAAAATGACACATGTTTATGTTACTGAACAATACACACTGACCACCTCACCTGTGTGTGGCGCTAAGGCTGAGGCCTCCCATCTTGCTTGGCAGAGACCTGTCTCCATTGCTGCCGTTATGTGCATAAAGTC
This sequence comes from Rastrelliger brachysoma, assembly GCA_024605115.1. NCBI lineage: Eukaryota > Metazoa > Chordata > Actinopteri > Scombriformes > Scombridae > Rastrelliger > Rastrelliger brachysoma. The sequence continues at coordinate 8,918 of JANJYP010242102.1, read as the reverse complement.
CTGCTGGATTGTTGTACTGAGCATGCCCGGTTCCGTTCCCATATCCATAGCTGTGGCCATTGTTTGGTCTGGAGTGTCCGTTATTCAGGTGAGTGGGCTGAGGAGGATGGGGTGACAAGGGGACTGGTGACTGGGGTTCAGGAGTATACGAAGGTTTACGACTGTAACCGCCATATCCGCTGGTGATGGGGCGGAAATTCTAAAAAGAAAGAAGGAAAAAAGATATTTAGAAAACACGGCCACGGGATACAGGATTGCATCACATGAAAATATCCATTCTTCATTATTTAAAATGTATTTAACAATAGATGCAATGTTGAAGGAGAAAGAGCATGTCACATAAGAGCAAGAATGACTAATGTTTGAAAGAGGAAAAATGAGACACGTTGCAAGATGTACCATTATGTTTTGGTTCTGAAAATGAGAGTAAAAACAGGACAGCAATGAGAAAACAAGCCCAGCGGTGCACCGCCTAGAAAACCACAATTCTTTAGAGGCAAAGAGAGTGGTTGTTCACAAATGAGGCTTTGCAGTGGTTAGATTTTAGAGAAAAACCTTTTCCACTTCATTTCTACTTTTCCCTCTTTAATAGTGTAAGGCTTATTAAGAATGAGCTTGCATTAGATTTCCTGCAGATGTTTCTATCAAAACAATTAACTTGTGTGGTGTAAATATTTAATAAAAAGTTTCTTCTTCTCTCTTTGTTGCTTCTTCTAAGAATTGAGGAGTTTATAGTAGCTGAGAGATACTGTAAGAGATTAAATTATTATCTTGTTGACTTTGGACGTTCTTGCCACATATACATTGTTCTTCTGGATATGTGCTGGACTAATGCAGGGCAGATGCACAGACAACACCTACACTTACACCACTGTATACTCAGTGAATGTGTTTATGCTGAGGTAAACGCTCATTTGCACAAACTCCACAGTGACATCACCATGCCTCTCAGTGTTTACCCCTGCAGACACACTGCTATCAATGTGCTTCAGTGATAAAGCTCATTGCCAGCCTGGCTCTTTCGTCTCAGACGCTGAACTTTACAGATAAAGTTTTATTGCACGGTTTGCAATGATGTCACCACCTCTGATAGTGTCTTAGTGCTTTGAATTTTAGAGATAGTGAACAGTTTTGACTTTGACTAAACAGGGCTGCACATTATCATAACTTTAGACTATAAACATTTCAGTTGAAACTAAGTGACTTGTTTATATGTTAAGCAATGCAGCAGGATGAGAAAGTAGACACAAGTCATTCTTCCCAGTCGCCTGTTGTAACTATGGGCCACTGGAATGAGTGTGCATGTGTGTAACATTGTGTGTGTGGTTGTGTGTTTTGGGCTGGTCTACAGGGGGTGGAGGTTCACAGCCTCTCCAGACAGGACCCCTGTCATTTCAACAGATTGGTCTGCTGAATGTCATCCTGTCCTTAGTCCTCAGTTGGACCACACAGACACACACAGGTCTTCTATAATCAGCACTTTTTAATGTGCTGGAGTTGTTCTGTTCACGACACCAACAGCCATCTCCAACTTGGAAAAGTGCTCTTAAGACCCTGTCATTGCCCTGCCTATAGCACAAGACAGATGACTTACAAGAAATTTAAAACCACTGCTTTCTTCTCTCCCCAAAACCCTGGACAACAAAGATGGATGAATCCAGAAAGCTTTTGAACAAAATATTAGCTCACGGTTAAGGTTCAGAGAAGCAAGCAATGGATTCAAAGCTCAATCCAGCTTCAACCTCCCCGAACTAAACACTGTTTGGGCTGGATGTCAGAAACACCCAGATCTCTGTGGTTCCCACTCTAACAAACCAGACACTGGTGAGCCAGAAGCCTGGCTCTCACCACAAGGCCAAACCATATTCTACTCGCTATCTTTAACCCTATTTGTGCAGATTGTGGACCTCATGTGAATTTAATAAATGATTGCCTCATTTTTCACATTGTAGAAAAACACAGTTATTATTCCTATTTGCAAGGAATGGCATTCAATAAAATGACTGGTGCCCCAGATACATGTGTCTGGTTGATATTACAGAGCATTTCCTGATTCACCAATGCATAACTGGAATTTTTCACCAAAATGTTCCTGCCTATTATGCTCGGCAGGAGAAAGAAATACAGTGTGGGAAATATTTTTTAGTTGATAAAGGAGGAAATCTTCTGATGAATAATACTGACATATTACTGATTACATTTTTTTTCTTATATCAGCATGAGAGGAGTGCAAGGTCAGTGGAAGTTGTGTCACTGCCTGCTTGGACGTGACACACCCACTTTAATGATTATCAAAAACACCTCCTTCCCTCCTCCGCAATAAAATTTTTGGTATTTTAACTTAAAGTGGCGTGTTCTTCAGCCTCAAACGACCCCTTGGAATCTTGGCTATCTTTAATTTCACTGCTTGATTCATCTTACATCTTTCAATTTCCTGAAAATAGGCTCAGAATGAGAAGGGTGAAGTTCCTCAGAACAAAATTGCTGTCTTGATTTACTTGTCTTGATAGTCTCAATGAGGATTAATTTTTACTTCTTATATTTCGACATGGGCTAAATCTGCAGATAACAATCATTACAAAAACTGTATCATTGTCAGGCGAGTTCATTCATGTCTATGTTCAGAGAGTACAAGAAGCAAGTGAAAGTAAATCCCTCAGAGTGTATTATGTTACATGCATGCTCCTGAATTAAAGACATTACATTTATGGCTGATAATCTGTACAAACATGGCATGAGATGGAAGACAGCTAATCTCACGCTAAATCGGATGGTGAAATCTTTAAAAGAAATATGAAAGACAAAAACAGTTATTCCAGTCCAGTACTGACTAACCATGAAGAGAGTAAATTGAGTAAATTTTAAGTTAAAAAATATCAAACTACATGAAAAAAACACCTGCACATTCAAATCTGTGCAAGAATCTTAATGGCTTAAAGCACAGAAGAACAAAACATGAAAAGAAAATGATTTATGTCTAGACTTCTAATTTCCTGTAAACAGAACAATCAGGAAAACCTATCTTCTAAAAATTAGAACATCTGCAGTATTGATATTTAGCTTCTTAGTTCTGAACTTGTCGCTCCCCAAAAGGAAAAAAGCAAAAAAAAAACAAACAAAAAAAAAACCAAGCTCAGCACAGCACAGGAGGAGGTCGAGACTGACAATATTCATCAATATATCATCTTATCATCTTATTCATCTCTATTCATATTCATCCCTTCATCTAATGGTGAATGTAGACTCAAAGCCCACAGGTGGATGCTGGGGTGGAACAGGCGCTTTCAAGGTGTGTTTGGCATCAAAAGAATGATTTATGCTTTGGCACTTGTTTCTTGTAAGGGAAAGATCAAGGAGAAAGATCGAGTCGATGCTGACTTGAAGAATGAGATGTGTTTCAATATTTAACAAAATGGTGATCTTTCCTTACTAGATGTTAAGTTGTCTCATTTTCACTCGACACACTCAAGATGCTGTTTTCAAAGCTGGGGTCAAACAACCTCAACCCTGGCAACCTCCACCACTTCTGTGTGATAAGGTAATTTTTGGGAGATGAGGTTTTTAACAGACATGGGGAAAATACATTCTACAAGAAGCAAAATGATTAATTTCATTGCTGTTCCCACCCTGTGATTCAGGTATATGAGTCAGTCTAATGAAAGCTCAGACATAAAAGGTCTTAACTTTACCTTTAAATACTGCCCTTGAATAACTCTTTCAATGTTTGTATTTGTTGTCAACAGCTAGTACTTTTTCACCCATTTTCATGCTTGCACTCCAGGCTGATATGGTGTGACTACTCTTGTTTCAAGTGAACTGGACCTCTTTCCTAAAACATTCTTTTTGTCTTTCTTTCTCTTCACGCTCTTTCCTCTCTGATCTTGCATGTCTATTGCACAGATATTTGCTCCGGGTGGATGGCAGATTTATAAGGCGAGCACATCTGGTGCTCGCCTTATAAAAATGCCAGTTTGGTAACATTCAGGACCTGTAAGTGCTTTCAAGTTGCTCTGAAGTTCTGGTGGCTGCGTCCTTTTAGTACAACAATCAGCTGTAAGCCAACTGTCTCATTAAAAAGATTTATTCTACCTTTTCACGTCTGGACTACATATAGGTTTAATGAAGATTTTGTCTTAAGGTGACAGCCAAGTTAATCTGGTCTTTGCCTTATCACCCCAAGTCCCCTGGTAACCTTATCTTGTTTTCCCAATGTAGTCATAACAGTTTAAAGTTAATATGAGCAGCTTCAGTCTATCTCAAAGAGAAACTCAGCATAACAAGCTTGTTGAAAAGACCATCTGGTTGCTAATTTCTCTCTCTTGAGAGTGGCTACTCTCTTTCATTTTTTCCCAAATCTTAAATGCACTTCTTGCTGGCTCAGAAGAAGAAAAACTTCGAAAGGGGAAAAAAGACAGAGACAGAACGAAAATGAAATTCAAGAGCAGTAACTATTTATGAGAACCAGTATTGTCTACCACCGTGTGCTCATAAATTCAGACTGCCATCTGATTTCACTGACCTGTTTTACAGTGGTAACCAAGCATGGCTAATGGTTCAGGATGACTGACCATGTATAAGTGCGTTTATTTGCCAAAAAAGGAAGATATACAAAGAAAGACAGAAAAATTACTAATAAAGAAATAAAAGAAAGACATAAAGAAAGATTGTTTTTGCATGCATGTACATGGTAGTCATCCAAGCATCTGTATTCTGTGTTTAACTGAGGTGCATTTAACCAAGAGCCAAATTCCCTTATTCATCAACCTGACTATAAGTTTTACTGATTAATAAGGTCTTAAATGGGAGAAGACTGCAGTTTCAGTTCTGGTACCTCGACCCGCAACCACAATTTGGCCAAAGAAGGGTAGACAGACGAGTGGAGGAGGGGGTGAGGAGCAAGAGAAAGAGGAGAAAAGGGAGGAGGACCTTAATTGAAATCATATGCCTGTCTTTAACTGAGAACCCACACCTCAGCCTGTCTGCCTCACTGGATTCACATACACAAATTCATGATAACACCCCCCCACCCACCCCCCTCCTTCTCTTCTGCCTCTTGCATGGTTTAATCCCCCTGGACCTCCAAAATTAAGCTTTTCACATGGTGCTTTGCACCACTAACCAAACACAAACCAGCTCTTTATGGCTACCTGGGTCTGGCCCTGGGTGCCTCATTGGCAGGAGAGACAGACAGGCTGGAGAGGAGGTGATGGAGGGCTAAGGTGGAGGGGCAGGAAGACAGGAACTACTACAATTTTTTAGGGGCTCTGGCCATAAGCCCATCTGAGAGAGGAAAAATGCTTTGGTAAGAATGAATGTAGCCAAGGAATCCAGGGTTGTTTGAAAATGTAATGCTTTTTATCAATTTCTTCTATTCAATAAAGCTATTAAGGAACTTACTTTCATATTTTGCCAAGCCGCCAGTGGGTTGAATTTAATCCTGATATGACGTAAGCAATTATTGCATTATAACATAGCCTGGAAGTTTCAGGTGATACCAATTCATTTTAGAGCAATGAGGAGGGTTTATTTGGTTTGGAACAAATACATTTTGTAGAGATCCACCTGGGTTAAAGTTGGTAATCATACTACAAAACAAAGCAAAAGATGAGCTACCACTGCTGATGTGCTTTTTTAATTGATGATTAATTGATGATCAGATCAAGTGGATGTAACAAAAAACAAAAAAGTAACATGATAGTTTGTTTTTTTAAAAGCAAGTTTCTACTTTGTGAAACTTTTTTTTTTAAAGCAAAGATAAAAGTGAGGATAGGTCTGCAAAACTGTAGTGGACAGTTTTTACATGTGAACTTCCAAAAAAACACATTTAAGGGGACATGTTATGTACATTCCAGGGTCTGAATTTTTAATCTGGAGCTATGATAATATCTTTTAAGGATTCGTAGTTAAAAATATTACAGTGGGCATTTCAAAATCCAACCTTCTGTGTTGCTTAACCTCAGAAAATCCTGAGTAAAATATTCTGAATCTTTTAAATCATAAGCACGGGTGACTGCAGTCTGACTGGACCTTCTTACCCCAGTAGCTCTCACTGACCTCATCCACTCCCCAGCATGCGGACCACCAAGCAGAGCAGGGAAGACTCTTGTTAGGAAACGCAAAGAGTAATTTGGACATTTTTGGGGATTACTGGCTGATTAATGAACACAAACAACCAAATAAGTGAGGTCACAGGTCTGTGATCTAAAAGGCCTGCTGTGTGAATGAATGTGGAGTTGTTAGAAAGACTTTCCAAGCAATGCTCCACTGGTCTGAGATTTCCTGGCAAGGGATTAAGGACCAGTGGACCCAGTAAACATATTTTGGCAACCCCCAAGAATACTCTAAAACCCTTTAATGACCCATTTTCTTCAAACTTTTTAAAAAAAATAAAAATGGAGAATTAAGTTTACAACCAACTACAGTTTTACTATCTTGTGATTTTGCGTGTTTTGACAAAGACTGGAAAGAAACAGTCTTGTTCCATTCATAAAACAAATTCATATCATGCACACTTTTTTTCTGAGGTAAAATTCACTTCCAAGCTGGGAAGGAATTATGGTCTCTAAGTCATGCAAGGACTCTATCTGTCAGCTCCTATCAATGTTAGCTTGGAGACTTTGTCTTCAGCTGCCAGTTGCTGGCTGAGTCTGGAAGTCTCTGTGACGTTGGATCCAGAAATCTCAGCTTCCGCATATTTAAGCCTCATTCTTTCCACAGGGACATAGTGCTCGACCACAACAGCTATCGCTTTAATAATAGGGTAGCAGCAAGACAGCAATGAATGGCATTCTGACATTGCTTGCCAAAAATTATTGGCCAAAAGGCCATTCCCACCTACTTGAAACTGCCACAGTGGAATTTCAGGGGAGGAATTTAAAAAACCTTAAATGTCAGTAGCTGATGGTACTGCTTTACGGGTGCATAAAAATTTTCCAAAAGTAGAGGTGAAAACTCAAAGCCTAAGAACCAGAAGTAAGATTAGATAACCATTTACAAGATATAGAGGCATTTTCTCAGAAAAACTGTTTTTCTCGTTGGAAAAACGTTCAGACCGAAAATATGTGATATTATGACATTCTGATATCAAGATCTGGGTGTGTTTTTTCATCTCACTGCACTCAAAGAAAATACTTGAATTTTATTGGCATATTAGATTATTTCTTTAAACTTCCTTAATGAATGTGTTTCCTATTTATTACCAAATTATAAAAACAAAAAAACAAAATAACTTTTCTTTTAGGAAATTATTGAAAAATTGAAAAATCTGCCTATGAAACTACAACAATCAACTCAATCAACTTTCTCAATCATTATTTTATTTTTTTACCACATTTCTGTAAAATCACCTATAAATCATCACTCTAGTATAAAATCAGTGCCAGTAAAATGAAGAACAACTGACATCTCCTGAAACCTGATATAAGTTTAGTGATGAGACAGCTTCCATATAAAGACGGCTGCTGAAAATACACGATGATTGATCAGGCTGTCTCAAATATGTTAAGGAGCAAGACAGAGCAAATAAAACCTCTGATAGGGAAGCAGCTCTTTCAGTCAAGTCGAGCTTCAGTGCTATTGGTTTGTTCAGTGATACTCATTCAGTGCACTTCTTTTGGCTTGATAGTATATTAGCATCTTCACTCTCAAGTGGACCCACTATTTCTCATGAAGAAAACTGTGAAGCCTCAGTCAAAATTTAGCTGTCAAAGCTACACAGACATTTCATACTGTTCTATTTTTAACACCTCATCATTATCTCATCCTCACCACCCCTCTATATCTATCTATAAAATTATTTTGACTTCAAGAAGTTGCGTATGACATCCGGTAGTCTACAAGCAGACTTGCCAAAACATGAGCACAGTTCTTTGGAATCAAATCATTCAATACTGTCAAATTCCCCCAACTAAAAAAGCACTCTACACAAACAGGAACATCAACAGCATTGTCATACTATTACTTATATCCAAAAATACTGCATTTCCTCATCGACTTTTATGAGAAGCTCCTGTGTTCCCAACGTGAAAGGAAACACCTCATAGCTTCCATGTGTCACGTCCTGCTCAGTAGCTTATTCCCACAAGTGAGACTGGAATTTCCAGCATAGCCAACTGATGAGGAATAAGCAGACTAGGAATAAAAAGAGAAATGTTAAATACATAATGCTCTTAAGGATGCCATCAGCGGATTTGTCTCTTGTTTGTCTCAGAGATAATTAGCCCTCTACTGCTCTTATACTTACAGGCAAATGCCAGAAAAATGTGGCATGATTTTCCACAGGAAAATAGTTTTATGGTAAGCTAAAGTGTCTTGGTGTTAGTCTGTGAATTAAGTTTTCATCCCAATACCGTATAAAGGGTTCTACCTCAGCTTATGTCCGAAAAAGCAAACGTTCAAGTCACTGACATGCACATCGCTTCAGAACCTTTCCAGCACCATCAGAAAACATGCTGTCACTCCGATCCAGCAATTCGATTCGGTTAATTTTCGTTCATGATGTCCAAATTGGCTCATCGTTAGAGTTGCTGTGGGCCAACAATAACACATAGTACATTTTGAATTTGGTTCAACCGTGACAGGCCCCGGTGTGTCTATCGTTTCCAATGTGTCTGCGGAACAATTCGCATTGTTATCTGTCAGAATACCCCTTCAAGCTGTATTTGAATACAGCAGGAAACAAAGAGAGAGCCATGGCCTTTTATGTGACCCCAGGGAGCGGATGTTTCTTTTTTTTCATGCTAAGAAGAATCCACCTCAGCGTGACGCTAAAGTGGCCCTGACTTGGCGGTTTCCAACCGTCCAGGTTCACTTCATTAAATGAGACGCCAGGGAACATTTTGAGACTTCAGTGAGGGATAGAGGAAGGACTGGATAAGATGTTACAGAGATACAGACAGAGGCAAAAGGGGAAAGCAGAG
>JANJYP010242096.1:0-19616 GCA_024605115.1 Rastrelliger brachysoma | reverse complement strand
AACAGAAGAGAGGGGGAGGGAGCGATAAGAGGAGATAGCAGGCGTGGTGGTGGGGGGGTGGCAGTGAGAGAGGGGGGATAAAGACAACATAAAGCTTTCCCTTCCCCTCCCTCTGCTGTTTTCTCCCCTCTGAGATGAAAAGCCTGCGTGCATTTGGCTCTTAAACATGCTAATCTGACAGCATGAAATTGGTCAGGCGACAGTAAAATTGCTTCACTGAAGGACACTTGGCTATCATAGGCTAGTTTTAGCATCCGCCTGCTCAACAACAACAGGCTTCTGTTGGAGCATTTCTTTGACCTCAAATTGTATCATAAACATCTAAAATCGCCAGATATTCAGCTGAGGGAATATGTCAGCTGGATATATAACAGAGAAGTCTAAAGCTTAAAGGATAAGTCTGGTAATATTTTTACTTTTCTTATTGCCAACAAATCTCAAAAAAAGACCAGCAATGAGCGAGTCAAACTACGGTTATATATGGTGTAGTTTTTGTCCAAAAACTATAAAAACAACCAAATGAGACACACTCAGGCGGTTGAGTGGCGCCTTGGGGGGTGTGTGCTTTCTTTCAGTACATGTTTTATCTCTGTTGCATGTAAAATATTTTTTATGTTTTGGGTTTTTTTTTTTGTGAAGCAGTTTGTGCTACATTTTAACGTATGAAAAGTGCTATATAAATAAAGTTTGATTTGATTTGAACCAGTGCTCTTTGGTCTGAGAAGGCAAGCAGGAAAATACTGAGGTGAACAAACACGCTTGTTGCCAGTTATGGTCTTTTCCCATGTTTTACAACATAGAACTAATTATTTGATTGTTTGTCTATATAACATCAGTCTGATGTTGTTTGCTTTGTCCAAGCAAACATTCTTTCAGTGATTAAAAAAGAGCAGAAGATGCTGAAATTCATCATTTTTAATAAGCACAAATTTGGAAATTTGGAAAGGAGCCACCTCTTGGATTTCTCATCCATGGTGTCTTAAAAGTTGATTTCAGAGCAGTCTTGACTTTAGAAACAGTTCAGTTTTTTGACACCTGGGCCTTATTTTTAGGTGTATGTATACTGATTAACTCACCCTGAAGAGTTTGCTGTTATTTGGAGTCCTATGGACTCCTCATGGCCTCATGGCTTGAGGTGCAAAAAACTCCTGGATGACAACAAAGGAAGCAAGCAGAGCTCACCTATGGGTATCACTGGCATTTTCTGACTGGATATTGGTGAAATGAACGAGTTTTTGCAGCAGATAATGTCCTATTTAGAGAACCCGGTGCAGCTGCCCCGTAGGGTCCGCTTTGTGGATAATCGCTAAAGACGCACTTTTCAAAAGGCTCAAACTACGTCTGTAGGATTTCAAATAACACCACACTCTTCAGGGTGAGTAAATCAGTATACTTACACCTTAAAATAATGACGCAGGTGTCAAAAAACGGAATTTTTCAAGAGCCATATATTGTTCAGGTTATGTTTTCAAGGCCTAGAACTTCCTGTCAAGATCAATAAACTTAGATCAAACTATCCTTATACTTTAATAAGAATATTGGCCAGATCTTAAATATAATCTTAAGGTGCTTTCTAGTCATAAATTAACTGAAAAGTGTTATTAGGTTTTTGCTGTTTATAACATTAAGCATGTTTATGAAATAATCTGAATTCTTTTCATTCATTTCACTGCATTACTACTTGGACACCTTATCCCTGTTTCCAAAGAACTTGTAATCCCAAACATATCAAGGCCGACCTGATACTTAAAAAGATTTTTTTTCTTTAGAGAATCGTGTTATGTGGGCCAGCCTCGAGTTACTTTCCAAAAGCTCTTTGAAACACAAAGCCAAAGCATGGCAGCCACAGTGACATCACATATAAGACCCAGAACAAAAGAAGAGAAAAACATGTGAGTTGCTTCAGGTATAAGATGAACCAAACACACCAACATACACAAATACTCACGCTCTACTAGATCACTGGCATTACATGCATGTTTGCAGCATGAGTAAGTGAAACTGTCGGCATGTGAAAACACTGCAGGGCGGAAACTCTTCAAATACCTGAACGAAAACAAGAGCACCGGGCATGATATAGGAGTAAAAACCTCAAAAGAAACACAGAAACATGAACACGTTTAACCATCTATCTTAGTGAGGACATTCATAACATAATGCATTCTCAAGTCCCTGACCCAAACCTTAAAACCAAGTCTGAATCCTCAAAAAGCCGTTTGAAAGTGTGCCAGAAAGTAAGGTCTGATCAATGTCCTGACTTTGTTAAAACATCCACTTCCCTAGGATATAAAATTTAAATTATAAAGTATGCACATACATACGCAAAACAAAGATGACAGGAGCTGCTGTATGGCTTTGTGAAGTGCTTATTTAGGATTAGAAGCATGTACACATGTTTTTTGAGTCGTGATTATATCAACAAACTTAAGGATTATGGTGTTTTATTTACTTACGTGAACAAACAGCTGCCTGGGCATTACAAATTGATGCCGTGCAGCTAAACAACATTCAAAACCCACTAAACTTTACGTTCTAGTGGAGATCCCAACAAACAAAGCAAACAAACAAAAATGATACAATAGAAATAATATAATACGATACAATAAGATATAAGACGATACAATTTGATACCATATGATACTATATGATGCAATGCAATGTGTCGGGATGCAATATGACATATTAAAAGCATTACAAAATGATAATATACAACTTTATTGTCAACTCACATTGAAATTATTTGTCTGTCTTTAGGCAATTCAATTTAAGAGGGTGACCCTAACTAAACTGATTATGTAGTTAGTGTATAAAAATGATGCCCACAATGCAGCCATAAAAAAACAGTCATGCATTTGAATATTTCAGCGGAAAATGTGACACTGTCATAATGTGGAGTAATTGTCCAACACTAAATCTACTTTTTTATAAAAGAGTAAATCTTGTGTGTTAATATGGTAAATAGTGATCAAAGAAGATCACTCCTCCTCTTCTCTGCTAAAGAGTGAGAGGCACATGGCAGCTCAATACAGAATTTCAACACCCAACCCAACCCCCTGAGGTGTGCCTGTTCCTGCTCTGCAGCTGGTCCTCAGTGACCATCCCATCTGTGGCAGTGAGAGTTTGTGTGCTGGGAGTGTTTGGATTAAAGAGGGGAGGGCTGAGTAATGTGTGGTAAAGAAGAGATACGGTGAGCTGAGTGTATCTGAAGTGAAAAGGGACTCAACATCTGTTCAGTGCTCCAGGGAGAAATCCGCCTGACTGATGAGCTGTTTCCTTTTCACAGTGGTGACGACAAGGTGTGGCGACTTCCTTAAAGTCACATCCTTTCCTTGACGATTAATCTCGATTAATCAATTACTCATTCTTCTCATGAAAGTCCAGGAAATTGTGAGAAATATCAAAGAGCCTCAGATGAAGAAACAAAAAGAAACACTTAAAATGTCTCCATGTGTTCATTAATGCTTACATACTGCTTAAATGTTAAATGGGGGAGGTCTTTATAAATATTACCACAAGAGCAATAAAACATCATAATTGAAAGGCTGGAATAATTTATGTCAATTTATGGTTGTTCATTGTTCTTTTTTTAAGTTTCAGTTCTGATCTGTGATGGAAAATGTTCAGCAAATATCCACCCACATGCAGAACGATCACTACACGGGATTGTGGGTAGGTCAGATGGCGTCGTCGGCCACTATTTCATATCACAAAAGGAGTGATGAAAAATGGATTAAAAAAATACTGTTGCCTAGCAACATAATAGCACAGAAAATGTAGTGGCGAGAACATTCAGGCAATGTGAGGGGAGAGAGGAAGAATGAAAAAGAGGAGAAGCAGATTTAGGATTTAGGATTATCAGTTATGATTCTTTCATCATTTATAACCTCAGCCTTCAGCCAGTCACTGGACACCATTAAGTTATTTCCCAGCTCTGCTCTCCTCCTCCTCCTCCTCCTCCTCCTCGTCCTCCTCCGCAGCTTGGTTGGCCCAGAATATGAGAAAATTCTCTGAAAGTGCCCAACAGGGTCAGATGGAGTCGAGTGTGTGGGAGCAAAGACTGCAGGAGAGCCAACAGCAAAACTCACAAGGTGAAAATAGAGTAGTAATATGAATAAGTGAATCACTGAGAGGCTGTGATATCGACGTGAGAGAAGAAAACAGTTGTTTTGAGTGTAATTTTAGGTTATTTTTACGGTTTCTGCACAAAGTGAAAATCTGCAACAATCATACTAATCCAGGTTATCCGGCAGTCTAGTCATAAGCTTGTTTGTGTGTGTACGTGTGTGTGGACGTGTGTGTGTACGTGGTGGTACCATGTGACCATACAGATTTTAAAAAATTGGATTTAGTCCAACCTTGAATTTCTGAAAATCTGACCAGCTTACATGCACCAACAGTGAGGGAGACAGAGGTCAGTAGGTGAATAAATACTGGGGAAAATATACTGAGCATTGTGCAAAGGGACAACGGAGCAAGAATTTAGAGATACATTTGTTTACAGATACAGCTTACAGCTTATACTATTCACCCAATTTGTCCTTTAAAGGGCATGTTCACAGATTTCTATATCCTATATCCTAAAAACAATAACCTAGGTACCAAAATTAACATTGTTGAAAAAGATATTATTTAGCTGTAACCACTCCATTTTAAGCACGTGTGGAGGTTATTTTCTAACATCTAGTATGAGCAGGGAGGATGACAGTGGGCAAAATCTGTTTCAATGCTCATTTCAGCACCTGACTGTTGTTTTAAGAAAGATTTAAGAAAATTGTGGGTGTATCCTTTAAGCATTGACACAAACCAGTATTTTATCCAAAGGTAATTACATGTTTTCCATCTACATACTTTTCACACACATCAGGAGAAATTTGGGGTTCAGTGTCTATCTCAAGGACTGCTCAAATGAGTTGGTGCAACTACATTTCTACTTCAACATTAAATTTTAGTATAATTTTATCAGACAACCCCTGCACACCCTATTTTAACTTATTACCTCGTTTATAAAAAAATGATGCATTTGAGTGCAAAGACAAAAATGTGAATATTGAATGAGGAACAGCTGAAGTATATGTTTAGTTGACAGCTAAAACTAATGCAGAATGCTTTTGGTCAGGCTGTAGTTTGTGTTGTTGTGAAAACGTAAATGAGATATTTTAACATTTTGTGTACTCTATTTATAGAATATGAAAAGTTCAACATCATAACAAATACAAAACTCCAAAATGACCATGAAATCTAAAAATCACCTCTCACTCTAATGAATTACAGTATCGGTTTTATGAAGGTTTATCTATTGCAGGTCGCAGGAACGCTGTACTAGACCACAGTATAGCCATATATATCTAATGAAACAGCAGCTGTAAACAACATGGTTAAACAGGTTCATATATAGTACATGTGGTAATTTGTCTTTTTTTTTTACTGCAAAGCCTATGTATGCATTATCATTATTTCTTCATGAATTTTCTGCATAAGACATATCCTACTCTTATTATATTGACACTCATTGAGTGTATCACACTAACATTATCTTAAACTCACAATAAACCAGACTCTAAAATTCATAGCACACTCAGCCCATGCAAACAAATGCCCCTCTGCCATCAACACACACTACATGCTATGGAGGAGGAGGAGGAGGGGGAGGAGGACCAGGGTCACCAGAGATGCGACCTCCCCGGCAGGCTCATGTGGCAGCTGCGTTTTTCAGCTGAATTGTGGCCAGGAAATGTTGAGTACAGGCAGCCAACAGCACTGAGTGTAATCAGGAGGAGTCGTGTTGATGCAAGTAGGTCAGTATATGCCTTAACTCGGTGACCGATAATCAAGAATAGCTCATGCTGGCGGAGGCACGAAAGGATGGAGAGGAAGGATGCTGCGTTTTGGGTACCATGTTGGATGCACCGGCCTGCTTCAGTCACATACCCGTCTAAAAATGAACACCCCCTCACACCCCCACTTCGTCCACCCCTTACTACCACTGACAGCCTGCTGATCACTGTCCAGCTTGTGATGGCATGACCATGTTTAAACCCCGACAGACAAACATCGAAATTCAACGCATAGGAAATCAGCTATGTGAATTTTGAAACGTAAATATTTGCTGCTGCAGCCGAGGTCGTGTTCTGCGAGGCTGCATCCTTACAACACCTTATAATAAACATGCATTCTCAGTGAGAATGAAAACACAGATTGAATACATTAAAAGACGTCTCTTACCTCCGTACTATCCTCTGTTGGCCATCATAGGATGGATGAGAGCAGGAGACGCAGGTGCAAAAATGCAAAGCGACGCCCAGTGAGAGACAGAGAGAGATGAAGCGATTATTGCACTGATTCTCATTCAGAATACACCCACAAAAACACTATGAGAGAAATACATAATAAATAATGCTCACCTGTTTTAACCGGGATACGGCTTTTGTATCTGATGTTGCTCGTCATGTTGGCCGCTCTCCTCCCTCTATTTTACCGAAGCGACGGCTCACAGAAGGCGGCCCCTCGCCTCGCCTCCTATCCCCGGACAGACACCAGGAGGGCGGGGCTGAGCTGACAGATGAAAGCCCCTCCTCTTCCTCCTTCTTGTCTTCCTCGTCTTCCTCCTCACCACAGCCACAGCCCAGCAGCCAGTCACCCTCCACACAACTTGCTACGACTAAAAGTACTACAGGATGCCAGGGGGGCCTCAGGGGTCAAAATTAGACACATCACTGGCATCATTTCAATTCGTTATTTATAAGAGAAATCTATCTAAGAGTTGAATAAAGTTTACAAAAATAGCCAGAAGGTTAAAATTCCTCAGAATCTCTCCCAAAAAAGTATGAGTCATGAGTCACAACCTTATACAATAGTAGTGATTCAATATACCACAATTCAAGGTCCAAATCAGTGAACTTCCCACAGAAAACATAGTGGGTGTTTCAATGATTTAGGCCGACATCTTGTCCAGAAACACTTGACAAGTATAAAAATATTTTGAATATCTCTCTTCAGATCAACTGTGCTGCTACTAGGAAACAAGTTCAAGCTCGTTAAGGATTCCCTGAACTTATTTCTTAAAAAAAGAAAAATGTCAGTGCAAGTGTTTCTCATAAACACACTAACAAACATATTTCTGCCAAGGCTAACGCTTATTATTCATATCAATGGAGTGATAACCATGCCTCAAAATGTATTTTCAGCTTACAAGAAGTCAATAGTCTGAATTTGAAAGATGTGTGATGTTATCTTCTTATGTATTAGACCTATTCAAAGTCATCAGAATGCCCTACGCCTGCTGGAAATGGTCAAATTTGATGGTATCAGGCTGAAAATCGGAGGACTTATCCAGTATAGAGCAAGAAGTTTTCTGTTCACCAGTCATCTGATGCACTAAAAATGACTGACAAATGTTAAGTGTCAAGCAAAAAATGGACACTATTTTTTTAAAATTACGCTGCAAACTGACCTCCTCTGTGTTGCAAGAATCATCTTGGAGCTCTTTCCTAACCTTCATTCTTTGAGTACTCCTCTGAAATATTACAGCAGTGTGTTACTTTTAATGTGAACAGAGTTGTGAGGAGGCCCAATCAACTATACACTCTAGTCTACACCCTAATATAAAAAAAATAAATATGAATATGTAGAACATTTTTTATGCTGTATTGCTGTACATTGTTTCACTGGGAATAGCTTTTTTTGTTGTCTTTTTACTTAGTGTTACTGACATTAGTAATGATTACATTATAGACAAGATCTTTGTTTTCTAGGACTTGCTGCCAATTATTTAAAAAAATGTGACCGTAAAATGTTTTTTTTTCTCTCTCAACAAACTTTATTTAAGAAGAAATACAAAAAAATGTTGAAGCCTAAAAACAAGACACGTTGTTAACAAGCCATACTTGCATAGGAGAGCAAAAGACGAGAAACAAAACAAAACACTATGAATGGCACATCAGTGACAGCAAAGTTAAACGGTTTAGTCTGCTGTTAACAGAAGGCTGGAGGGAGTTTGCATTTACAATTGCATAATATAGTCATTGATTTATTGACTGATTTACAGAATGACAGCTTGTAGTGTACAAACACGACATTTTACACTTTAAATAACATCACTGAAACAAAATGTGAGCTCATATTTAGTTTCCAGACTGGATAGTGCGATTAGTTTTCAGTCTGTAGTCGTAATTTTGGCACAGACATTAAGATCATTCAGCTTTCAATGATAACAAAAATCACAATAATATTAACAACATGGCACTTTGAAACATTTTCATCTGAGTGTTTGTCTTTACAATAGTGTAATCTTTTTTTGAGTACTTATATTTAGTAACTTTCCAGTCTGAAAACCAAACAAGAAAATGAAGTCATATTTATATTTTAACATAATTGAGACAAATATATTCACCTTGATATCCCAACACATGAGCAGCACATTCCTCCCTCTCGACATCGGAAAGGTAACCTAATTACTAATCCTACTCACCGTGGGGATAGTTTTTAGTTAATGCATGATTGTACAAACAGTACTCAGCTAACATTAAAGCTGTGAAGTGATTAAGAGGCACTGAAGGTGTGAAACCATTAAGAGGTAAAAATGTTGGGCTACAGAATTACTCATAAGCCGATATAAGGACATGAGAAGCAGACAGTTATTAACTTTTAAGATAAAAGAGTATTCAAAACTCATTTAAAACTGACAGCAAAATTAATGGAAAGTGGCGCCATCTGAAGCCTGGACTAACTTTTGTAAACATGGTTAGTGTGATGGCAAAACCTCTTAGTACCGTTGTCGCTGGCAGCTCTGTGGACCAATGTTAAGATTTAGATTAAATTAAGATATTTGTCATCAGTAATCATCCACTATATGAATATTTCACTGTAAGTCAAATGTATACAGTTGCTCTCTGAAAACTAGGACATACTAAATCATTGATAAATCATTGATAAATGGACTGCTAAGTGGAGCCTTATAAGAAAAAAAAAACATTAGTGAAGTGCTCCTGAACATCTGATGGATGGATGACTGGATGGGAAGGAGAAGTGGTGTTGTGTAGAGGTGTGGAGATGGTGATGTGGATACTCCTGGAACGTGTGAACAGTGACAGCACACAGGGATGGACTCAGCGGAGGACCAAAAGTGTGTGTGTGTGTGTGTGTGTTTTGTGTGTGTGTGCCTGTGTAGGGGTCTGGGATCTCCACGCTTCCCTTCTGCTTGGACCTTTTCACTCGTCTGATTTCATCTTCATCTGTGCCTGCATCTGAGCAATCATCTCCTGCATGCGTCTCAGCTACCGGAAGGAAAATAAAAATGAGATCATGATGATGGAAAACTCAAATGTTATTTCTTACTGTGTCTGATATTCAACAGTTTGGACCAGAATGCTTTTCTGATTGTAGCAGCTGAAAAGAAGTAGCACATCTCTAAAACGTTATATTGTGTAAACACTCCCTGATTAAAAGATCATTGCAGGAAGAAATCCTTTGCTGGGAAGTAGAGTGTTTCCAAAAACAGCATCTTAATTGGAATAAACACATGACAATACTTAGGAAGTAAAACTAGAAAAAATATCTGATGTCTGTCTGAAAGTAAAATTGAAAGAGCTTAAAACCGCATGTTACTTTTTTGTTGCCTCACTAACGTATTCACTAATACTGATCAGAAGATGATCTCTTGTGTAAAACCTCAGAGGCAATGAGCACTCAGCAAAAGAAATGCCACCAAAAAGGATTTTCTTCACTTTTACAAGTTAACCTGCTACACTCCTGTGACTGAGGCTTGCAGATATTCATTATTCACTCAACTGAATAGTAATTAAAATGTTTTGACATAACGGATATTAATAACTGCTTTTTTTTTAAATAGCTGTAGAAGAGACGTGTTTAAAAATGAATGAAAATAATGAAACTTAAAATCAATTCCATTAATAATGGACGAAAGTAAAACCAATGTTAATGTGAATTCAACTACAAGCCCAAGAGTAAATGATATAAGGGATAAAACAGGGATAAAACAAAACTAATTCACACAAACATATCTTAAATATCTGTCGCCATCTTGTGGTTGTATGGAGAACTTTATGTGGAATTAATCATGTAAAAGTTGTTGTATCTCAGTGTTCTTGGATAGTTTAAAGAATGAGGATGTTAAACAGTATTTACACAATTGTGCAAATTAACATTCCTTCACACCTCAAAATTTCTGCTAATCTGTTAAAGTATAAATGAATTGATTAAAAAAAATCCAGTCAAAGTAAATAGCAATTCATTATAAAGTTCTGTTGTGTTTTCCAACTTCAATGTCATGATATAAGTTAACTTAAATTCATTAATTTGAAATGTACCAATAAGAGAACAATGTACTTTATGAATACACTTCATAGATAACAGACTTTTATCCAGGCCCATTTATTCAATCATTTATTGTAGATAGCCATATTTTCTCCTTCTTAAACTATTTTTATTGTTGTTTTTTAGGGGAAACTGTATTTTGTTTTTTATGTATGAAATTGTCATTATGCACTAATAAATAAATCTGAAATCTGAGATTCAACACTGTCCCCATTCTCCATATAACCACCAAACCACAGTTATTTCCAGGAAATGGATTGAGAATGTATTCTAGGAAATTATTAGTGAATGAGGGACCTGTAAAATAACTCATATATGAGTCAAAGCAACAATAGTTACTGTTGAATTTATTTCCTCTGTTACCCCTGACACCATGTAAACAAATGGACCACTGTCTCTCCGGCTTTGTTTCTGGTACCAAACATTACTGAGGTCATTCCCACCATAAAACTGGGCCAGGACATCCAGGCAGGAAGTGATGGCATATCCTTCCTGGGCACATTGTTTACAAACAGCTCTGATTGCATCCCGCCCATTCACTACAGAACGCTGTGGCTATAATACAAACAGGCCAATCAAGAGCAATCAGGAAATATGTTACTGTCTGGTGACGTGCAGGCTGCGTGGACCAAAAGGTAAACAATACATATGGAGGATAGAAGGTGGAAATTAATATGACTTTTGTGTTTCCAGTTGAAATAAATACACACTGAAGAATCGAGAGGTTTCACTTTAAAGTCTTCCTGCTGGTGAAACAAGATTCAAACCAGGGTTGTAATAGTAAGGACGCACATGTCAGAGACTAAAAAGGTGACACAGCATTTTCTCCACACACTCAGGATGAATTTACATTTACACTTTATTACTTGTTGCATTGTGGCCACATGGATTCCTGCCTTGTGTTAAAGGACATGTGCAGATTTTTTGATGCATGTCGTATTATAATACTCACATGCTATATATACATAGAGTGAGTTCACTGCAAACACTGTTCCTCTATACGCTGACCATGAAGCAGGTCCTTTCCTAATGCCACCACACTGGAAGATACGCACAGTGCTTGTTTAGGGCAAAAATGCAACATTCATTTCTCAGTAAGACAAATCTATCTTTTAAAAGGTGTCTCTTTATTATTTTTTTGCTTGGATCAGGTGGAGATAGTATACTGGTAGTCATGTGCAGGTATATCACCAGCTTTCTCTCCAACAAACAAACCTACTCAGAACTCACAAATACACCTGTACTTTAACAAAAAGATAATAACTTTGGGGAGTTTTGAGAAACTCGAGGTTCAGCTGAAGATTACAATGTACAGTAAGTTTGTAATGAAGGATGACTGTGGGTTGGGATAGCTTTTCCACAAGTATGGAAAAGAAGGATACCAGTGAACAAAAACCTCTGGTAACATTTAATATCAATATGTACATCTG
Source organism: Rastrelliger brachysoma (assembly GCA_024605115.1). Taxonomy (NCBI): domain Eukaryota; kingdom Metazoa; phylum Chordata; class Actinopteri; order Scombriformes; family Scombridae; genus Rastrelliger; species Rastrelliger brachysoma. The sequence continues at coordinate 7,854 of JANJYP010242096.1, read as the reverse complement.
AGTTTTTGATGCCTGGACAACTCCATTTCTAATTATCCAGCTACTATTAGATCATACAAGACCCACTTCAGTAAAAAGTGAAACCAGAGACAAAGACAATGTCTGCTTGGAGGTGTGTATATCCTTACCTCGGCCTCTTTCTGGAGCAGGATCTGGTCCTTGTCCATCACATCCTCGTCTACAGCTCTGCGTGGAGACAAAACACAGAAGTTTAGTTGAGTTTGCACAAATAACAAGACACAAAACAAACCGATAATGCATTAAAGGAATACAGACAGACTGTACTGACAGACTGTTTTAAAAATCCCAAAAGGACTTTTGAGGAAAAAAAAGTAAAAACTTTAATTGAAACAGAGAAGCTTTAAGATATAAACCATCATCTCACCTGCCCGCTCTCTTCAGCCTCTCTGAGCGGAAATTCTCATAATGTAGATCCTGAGTGACTTCCTGGAGGTCCTGCATGTGAGTCCTGCAACAAACAGACATGTAGTCCTGTCGTCAAACACTTGGAGGCAGTAGAGCTTTGTTTATTAAACTTTAAAAAAGTAGACTTTACAACCAGCTTGATGAAGAAGAGCTCCTGTGAAGGTTGTAAGAGACTTTCCTTTGCTAAATCATATTGTTTAGGAGATTTTATTGCCAGGGGGACTCACACAAGCATGGTGCGGAGCTTAAGGAAGTCATTGTGCTCAGGATTCTCCACCTCCACAACTCCCCATGGGTAAAGACGGCCGCGGATCTTCTTTCCCTTGACCTCAATCAGCTGGTTGGAGCCAATCACAGCAAAGGGAATGCTTGCCTGAGAAAGGAAGATAAAAAGGTCAGAGGACAAAGAGTGAGACAAAGTCAGAGGAAGTGATATAGGAAGAGACAAATCAAGGTATCAGAGATGTGGGGATGCAGTGAAAGGAAGCAAGGATGGATGGGAAAGGGACTGGTATCTATCATTACACCAGTAGATGGAAATGTCTGACGTCAGCTGGCGGTCAGCTGTGTGTCCTCCGTCTCACCTTGAGGACTCTGGTCTGCTCCTTGAACTCCTCATCCTCATCAGAGTCCGCGTCAGGTAGCTGATAAATTCTGATCCCATGCTCTGCAATCTCGTCCAGGATCTGAGGGAACACAGAAACATGGGGTTGAGCCAGCCAGCCGCAGCTCATGACATCACTGTGACCCTCTGACATGTCCCGCTGCACAGGGAGAACTGGACTCTTCAACCAGGCAGGTTTCACTGCAGTTACTGACATTTTTTAAGGGGAATGTGTGCTCAAACCATTCAGAGGAAACATGATTAGTCCTTTTGGCCAAAAACAATGTAAGAATTCACCCTGCCTCTTTTCTTCTTTTAATAAAACTGTAAAACAGTGTAAAACTGCATCAGTGAAAGTATGCACATTTCCCACGTGATTTCAGTAAGTCATTAAAATATGATCGGTTTACATTCTGAGTGTTATGGAAAAAAATGCAGCTGCAGCTCTGACCCATAAACAGAAAGTAAGAGCGCTCTTTAGACTAATAAGAGGGTGTGAGTGAGTACCTGTTGTTGCAGCAACACATTTAATTAAAGCACCCCGTGGAGGAAAAGAGGGGTGAGACAGAGAGGCAGGTGAAAAAATAATAACGGTCTGTGTGTGTTTAAGTTCTGAAAGAGTCCGAGTCCTTTATTCGCAAGCCGACCGGTGAAGAAACAAGCTTGAAACAAAGGAGCTTTCTTCACCGCTACCTCAGCGACAGATGTCAGTATTTATTATTCTAAACATCAAAGCTGCATTTGTCTTTTGTTTCCCAGTGAGCAGTATTTTTAAATCCACAATGTAGTCTTATGTAATGGAGCCAAAAAATGTCAAGTGTTGTTTTCCTGACTTTTTGGGGACTTTCATGTACTGTACTGTATATAATAGGACAGTGGTGAGTTAGCCAGGAGGCTGGGACGTGAGAGCAGGTTTTCCTACAGAGCGTAGCTCCTGTTTGAGCTCTTGTTATGGCTGTCGCTTGTTTTCTCAGTGAGCTCTGTGCGCAGTGTGTGTGAGATAGTGTGTGTGCAGGGAGAGTTGGGTATTGTTGTGGGGCAGATCTAAAAACAAACAGGCTTTGCAGGACTCAGAAGAGAGCGTGACACAGGACCAGAGCCTCTTTTCCTTCGCTCACACACGATTTACAGATCCCTCCAACATGGACGCTGGATAAACATCACTTTGGTGGGGCAGAGCGAGGAGAATTTTGGGAAACTTTTCTCTCAGTGGGAAAATAAACATATGTGACACAATGGCAGGAAAAATGAAACAAACAACAAATCCAGTTACACAAGCAGATAAGATAGAGACAAATTCAGAAAAAAATGATATAAAAACAGGAAAAATTGAACTGAAAGACCACTAAACAACCAGTACAAACATCCACCACTAAGCCATTTCCTAGAAGGACACAGCTTGGGACAGATTTTATGAGTGCTAACTTCCACTAAATATCCCGAAATGATAAATAAATGACGTGCAATCATCTGTTGCCAGACCTTGCTAAGCCAAAAGTTGCGAAATGGCTGTTTACCTGTATTATTGTGCTCTGTAACGTGTGTTTAGTACAACCTGACACCTATAATCAAGACCTCTTGGGGGATAATCAGATGTCAAAATCACTGCCTGCTCCAAATCCGTGTTGTCTCCTGGCGATTTACTGTACACAATGTAGGCCATAATCCTTAATGCTACACCAGTCTCTCCTCCTTGTAGTTGTGTATTTTTGTTGGCACCGAGATGTTGGCAGTGGTAGCCATTTTGATTTTATGACCATCCTGTCCGGCTATAATACAGCCCCCCTCCATCAAACACCCCTCCCTGCCCTGTTATGGTTGGCCTTGCCAGTCCACTCAATGCTGTCAGGGCGGAGGACAAACAATGCCACACAAGACTCTGCCTCAGTATTAATTAGAAAAGGAAGGCCAAGATTTATCGCCCTACGCTTCTGGCTCAAATCGCTGAATATGAAGTATTGTTTGTGGAAATATACAGTCACAGTGGGCAGTTTTAAGAGGGAGGGCGGAGGCTGCCCAGCTAGAAAACTGATCTGAAATGGGACAAATTGTAGCTGAATCATATTAGGGCATGAGTTTCCAGTGTAAAGTCACTTCTAGGAATAGCAGCATCAAATATACTGTAGCAGTGACCCAAATATAGCACACCTGCAGGTCTATACATAGATATAATTACACAGTGGGCGATATGGCTAAGCAGTTTTTCGCAATTGCGCAGCAGGTCTAACCAAAACCTCCCATCATAATGAAACAAGGTGCAAACCTATCATTACGGGGATCAACCATTGAGCTGCAGAGGGAATAATATTTTCATGATTTGCTCATTCTCACAAACCCACAAAAATACGAATGACTCAAACACCCGCAAAGCGAGGAAAAATGAATCCAGGACAAACAACAATGTAGGAAAAAACAAATGTGATGAAGAAAAATACAAAGAAACAAAAAGACAGAGGGGATTGTGGCGAACACTCAACAGGTAACCACACGTACAAACACACACAACTACTCAGATATGTGGTACAATTGTTGAAGACAGCGTTGAGTCTCACTGGGCCTGGCATGATGTGTGTGTCCACTAAACTAAAACTCTACCGGGGAACAATACTTGGAAGTAGAAACATGGACCACAGCATTCTTAGGAAATCAACAATGCACAGAGAGAAAAAAAATCTGAAAAACAAAGCAATCAAAATGCATCTTGACACACTAATCAACCCTCATTGAGAAGAACAAGGATGGGGAACTTAGGGTGAACAAACCAGCGGCACGTTCACGTTTATGTAACCTCGCATTAGCCTGCCAGCTTCTGCATAGCAGCCATGGGAATGAAACGGAGCATCATTGCCATTAGATGTAGGATATGTGATTAGCTTTCAGTCCCTTATAAACCTGATTTCATACTGAGACAACACCTACAGGGATGGGGGACCCTTTTGTCTCCCACCAGACTGCAGGGTTTATTCAAGGAAAATCCAATCCACGATGAACTCCAAGTCCATTTTCCAGAGAATTCCTCGATCCTTCATGAGCTTCCTGCAGGTCCAACTGCATGTCTACATTTTAGTTAATAAACAACACTTTGCACCTTCTAAATCAATTTCATTCGACTTCTTTTACATAGAAATCCCTGAGAGTTGGTTAGATTTTTGTTTTATTCTGGGGTAAGATAATTGCCTTTATTTCTCCTTGTGCACGTCCTGAGTGGAGGCTGCAGAGTGGTGCCACTTATATGGAATTAAAGGTAAGTAACTCTGTCTCGGACCATGATGGCAGTCTAAGTTTTTTTGGAAGTGTAGTGTCCACTCTCCAATCCCACCCCACATCCACTTTCCTTTATTATGCTATCATATTATTATTTTATTATGATTATTATGGTACTTGGTGCTTATCACAATTATTTAGTTATTGTGACAGGCCTAGGAAGGATCTGTCACAAACTAAGTTTTGATTAAGTGTATCTCTGTAGGATAAAATGTATCCTATTCATAAATAAATCTGTTCTTAAGTGGACAGGAAGACATCAAGATGAGATATAACCACAAAGATCAAGTATCAATATCATCAAAAATTCAATGTGAGAGTTTTGCACTAAATGGCTTCTACAACAAAAACCAACATGTGGAGAAGCATGTTTGTATTGCAATATTATCAGATTTCACAATCGCTCCAGTGACACATTTTTTCCGTATATGGTTTTCTGCCCATTTCCTTGTTTACAATTTTGCCTAATTGCTTCACATTAGGAGAACACTTTAATAGGACCATGCTTGAAAACATCGCCCTGGATTATGAGGGTTTCCAGTGTATCATTGCAGAGGTGGGCAAAGAAACAAAGGTTACCCCAATAATAAAATAAAAAAAATAGTATGTATGAAAAATATTTTGTATGAAGCTAAACCTCTGTGCACAAGTAAATAAAATAATGAAATAAAATACCAACTTCTAGGTTAAAAAAACAGATTCTATTACACACAATAAATGCCATATATTTTGTGTATAACATCATTTACTAAGTTTTGATTTCGATGTTTCAATTTGTAAGGGTTACCACTTTGGCTAAAGGGAAACTTTGCTTGGATTACTATGTTATCTAACAAATGTGTCTTTTACTTTTGCAACAGAGTTTGTTCTGTTTATGCAACAGCTGAATGTAAAAAATCTACATTGTTAAAACTTGACAGAATATTTGTTTTTTTGTATTTAAACTTTTTGTTTTTTTTAAAGTTACCATTAGCAGAACAATCTGAGTGCAGCTAAATTAAAAGAATTCAGGACAGAGGCGTGTCTCAGTGACAGAATGATGTAGCTAATAAAGTATACGAAATATTACAATGGGTTGTATACAAGTATTACATGATTTTCTTTTCTCACATTAAATAAAGGCGCAACTCACTTTTTCATTTAGAAAAATACTGTGATGTGTACCAGTGTCTCCAGTTGTAAATCTAAGTGTCTAATGGTTGAAAGTTTTTGAAGTTTCACACTGCAGATGGCAGCCAAAATTGGCCTTAAAGTATATCAGCCCACAAACATAAACATTTACACTGTGTGAAGAGAACTGATCTGTGCATCACTGTAATTGATATTTTGGACTTTGGAAAACCACAAGCATTAAACACCTAAGCTACAAAACTACATGACAAACAATGATGATGAAAGGAGCAGAAAAAAGCTGATGTCTTGCTGGATACCTGCAACTATACTTTAAAAGAAAGAAGTTTCCAAACTTAATTTGCTAACCTTAAGACACTTGAGAACAAAGAGTTCCCTCTTGCCAGGAAACACCTTTCAACTAGCCGGCTCTCTCCTGCCTGCAGGGATCCGAGGGGGTGAAAGAGCCCCAACAATACCTGATCTAAGGGGGGATGGAGGGATTTAGACCTCATACCAACCTCACACACACACACACACACACACACACACACACACACACACACACACTTTCAGAACTGGTATAATCTGGCCTCAGGTCTACAAATAGTTAATGTGTTAGATGTATGAATGCTTGGTTTGTGGGTGAGGTGAGCAGGCCTGACGTGAGAGGCTGAAAATGTTCCTTCAGCTTCACTCTGACCTGCAGACTAGGTACTGCGATATTATCTAAAAGTAAAAAGACAGCGCAGACTTACACGTAGCAGCACCGGGAAAACAATACCTTTTTGTTCACGGGATTAAAGATACTTGCACACATGCACAGAAACACATTCCAGATATATTCAGTCAGAGTGGACAGTCCAGACAGGAACAGACTAGACCAGAACACCTGGATTTGTTCAGATGGAAAACATAGAGGAAGTCACCACAGCAATGGTAATGTGAAGGCAGCATTGAGGACCAGTGGTCAACACACACTTGCATGCACGCACACACATTTGCGCACGCTCATTCCCTCCTATTGTCTGGGCAAAGTATTAGTACAGTTAAGACCACCCACCTCTCTCTATGATCAAAGAGCATGGAGAGGAACAATTGAGCTATTCATGTAATCTTGTGTTTAAGTGAGATTTAAAAGGGGACAGTGAGTCCAAGTTTAGGATTTCAACTACACTTCAGGTTTTCTGACTTGGTCTAGTAATCAAAAAGGATCTCAACAGCTAAAAATGAGTCATTAGCAGTGCTGCAAAGTCCGGAAAACATCTTTCCAGTTTGACTTTCCAGTGTTTCTTTTTTCACTGTAGTCTGTCCCAACTTTCTTGACTTAAGAGTATATGATTGTGTGTATAAGATTGCTCCATGAGGAAAAATGCATATTTATTGTTTTAAAACCCGCAGAGACGTGGAGCATGCCCTGGTACAATGACTGCTGGAGGGTAGAAAAATAAATATGTCCGCGTGTTTCAAACACTGGCAGGAAAAAGATGGGGCACAAGCTGACTGAGAACTTACACACTCCCACTCACACATACACACCGGATGAGTGAGGTAAGGATGAAGTCAGAGGCACTCAATCTTTACTCTAGGGGCATCACCCTAAATGTGCACAAAGAAACTAGATCAAAGTAGTGAAGCTGAACATCAAAGCTGATGTAAAATAGCACATCATCAATCAGCCACCTATACCTGACTCATAATTTCCTTTTTGTATCTCAGCAGACTTGACCGCTGAAGTTAAAAATGCTTCACTTTCTGTTTTTGCAATTTCAGAAGACCCGGTGACAATACTGGCCGGTGCGAACAGTCCGGGACTGATAATGTGTCCCAGTGGGGCCGTAGAACTGGTTCATGCAGTGAGGGAGACGACAGAAAGCTAGACAATGAGGGGAAAACTGTGACAGCGTCTCGGGCCGGGGGTGAAATATGGCAGCTCACGGGACAAATTCAAGGGAGGGAAGAGTTCTGTATGGGAGATGGTGAGCAGAGATGGACCAGGACGGACAAAAAGGTGTCCGAAAGAAGAAAGGAGAAGGGATAAGGACGCTGAGGAAAGTGACAAGAGAAGTGGAGTTAAGGCACAGTAGAAAGGAACAAAGAAGTGAGTGTAGGGAGGAATAAAAAAAGGACTGCACTATTGCTATCGTTTGAGCCTTGTGCAAGAACAGAGGAGGAGCTGAGTTCTCCAGCCCTCCCTGACCTCTGGCATCTCTTTAGTTTTTAGGAAAAAAAGAAGATACCACACTGTTTGAGTTGAAGCCTGTGGCAAAAATACATCATCTGCTTCTGCTAACCTTTTATTACTGCGGTAAAATTAGCAGAGAGTGAGAATTAACATGTTTGAGCATGCTTTTTCTTCCTTATGCGTGAATAACAGGTGGTTTTAAAGATTTTCAGTCAAGTGTGAAAAGAGATGTGTCAAGACTTAAAACATCTTGGACCCAAGCTTC
>JANJYP010242062.1:0-20299 GCA_024605115.1 Rastrelliger brachysoma | reverse complement strand
ATACATATGTATCTAGGTCATCCTACAGATAATGTGCAAATTAAATCATTCAAGAAATACGATGCTTGGAAACAGATGCGGTGGAAGGAAACATTGCAAGTGTTGGACACAAACAGTAAAGCTGTTTTAAATTATTATGTCATTGTGACACATAGTAGCACACAGGTACATGTAAGGTACATCATATAATATAATCTTTGTGATTCACAACATTGGCGGTGTAATGAAGCATTATTAAATTCAAGGTTTTCCCTTGGCTGGGTACCTAATCATCTACTGTTGTACGTGCAGTACAGACAAGTGATGAAGGGGCAGACCACAGGTTTATTGTGTTGATGAATATCCATGTTTAGGGTTGTGACAGCTCTCTCTAAAAGCTCTTTATTCAAGTTGACCGTGGTTAGGTTCTCCAGGGTGCGTTGATTATCTGCATAATGACCTATTTCTGTCTAAAAAGCGAATCCAGGATATGGAGAGAGGCAGGTATTGGAAGAGCTGAGATGGAGATAGGCAGGCTTAGCAGGAATCACTGCCTATCTCAGTGAATCTGCTGAGACACAGCAAAGCTCATAAGAAATTCAACAACAGGACAAAATTTCTCCTCATATAGCAGGAGAAATTTTGCATATTTGTGGATCACACATACATAAGTACTATTTACACACATCACTTTAAATGATGTGTCACAGGCTTGTTTTTCTATTCAGCTTTCAAGGATTCATCTTGCCTCCAAATGATCCATATCTCATGCTACTTCTAGCAAGCAGATATATAGCTTTGCCTCCAAGATGATCTGTTGGTGTGTGAGAGCAGCCAGTACGCTTTTAACAATCTTGCTCACATGTCCTAACACTGTTGGCCCACGCCGCCTGTCGCAGATGGCTGTGGGCTCGTCATGTTTGGAAGAAAACAACTGTTTTGCCATCTTTGCTTCTCTGTTTCACATCTCTGTTTACACGCCTCTGGCTCCTGTCCCAAGCAAAGTGCAGCCTACTGATGCCACGCCTGTCATCTCAAGACCAGCTATCCATCTTTTCTGCCTGCTGAAGAGGAACTTGACTGCTCAATAATTACATGCTCAGCAGGGGAAGTGATAGCATAACAGGTTGAGTGTGATAGCATAATGTGTTTTTTTAAAAAAAACAGTAGGTTGATAAATGGCTATTTGCCTCAATAAAAAAAATCTGCAAATGTGTTTAGGCCCAAACATATTTGTGTGTGAATGAGAGAGTGTGTGAATATTTGTGTGTGTGTGTGTTAGCATGTGGTCATCTTAAAGCGCATATTCAGTGGGTGAAAATCATCACTATGCACTTGTGAAGCCAAGTGGAATCTGACTACTTCACAGTTTTTGTCTAAATATAGATAAGGGGAAATGAGGAAGAGGGACAGACAGGGACTGAGGGAGAGTGTATGTCTAATGTAGTATTAACCGACCCCCCTGTGTTCCTCCCCCTCTTGACAGCTCCTGCTCCCTACACCTCCTTCTCCATCTGTGTCTCTCCTCACTCATCCCCTGCTCTCACCACCCCTCCATCTGCCTCCAATCCTTGTACCCGCTATACCAACCTTTGAGTCTTTGTCCATGTTTCTTTTTGCCTTTATCCCTCACTCACTTCACATATCTTCTTGCGTTCATTCTTTGTTCTTCTGCAGCCATGCCTTCCCATTTCTACCCTCCACCTGCCCCTTCTCTCTCTCTGTCCACCTCTCATTGTCCCCCTCTGCCATCCACTCTCAGTGTTTTGCTGTCTCTCACCCTCTCTGCACCATATGTGCAGTGCTGAGCAGTGAGTGTGTATGTGTGTGTATGATATGTAGTGGTGTGTATCTCGGGGTATTCCAGCTAATGCTTTACATCTAAATAGGAATGATGCCTGGAAGGACAGAGTGCATGAATGCATAGTAGGAACATCAGAGAAGACCAGCAGCCATCCATAGGAGAACGCGTGTGTGTGTTTGTGTGTGTGTGTGTGTGTGTGTGTGTGTGTGTGTGTGTGTGTGTGTGTGTGTGTGTGTGTGTGTGTGTGTGTGTGTGTGTGTGTGTGTGTATCTCTTTGTCTGATCTTTTCCTTTTACCTGCAGAATCCAACTGCACCTACTTCAAATTCTTCACCTCCGGGGAAACTGCAGTCATATTCAAGAAGACAACTAACAACAGTGAGACTCTGTACTTTCACACCCTCCTCAGTTCCCCTGCAACTTTTGTGACACATACAGATACAAGCTGAAATTACACAACCGCCACTATCAATAAAGATGTTCACTGGGGTGCTCAGAGGACCATGTTGAGGTTTTTTGCATGTTTTAGATCATTAACCTCTGTAGCCACCCGTTTTCCACGGCAAAGCATAAGCCATCAGACAGATGAATGTGTTTACCTTGCTGCCCAGACAGCCCACTGGTTTCAGTGCAGATTTAAGATCAGCTGGATGAGATTTGAAACTTGCATCACAGTGAACAGACTGTAAAGTTTTTAAAACATCCTCTTTGGTGCATTCATGCAAATTACAGCTGTGTGACATCAAAGCTGTTTATCACCACATGGATAATGGCATCTGGTAGTTTTAGCCATGCTAGTTGTGTGGCTCTGTGTTGTTTCAACATCTTTTAAATATTTTGGTTTATGACCAAATATCTCAGCAACTAATGACATCACCCATCAACCTCAGCTGTACTTTGTGTTTGGTACTGATTAGTGTACTAATTGATAATATATCAGTTGTAAATATGGTAAAGGTTATACTTGCAAAACACCAGCAAGTAAGCATGGCCATAGCCCAGAGGTCCTAGTGTGGCTGCACTCATGTTTCCCTAAAAGTGGTTGTTGTTAAGCAGCCAACTTGCAGTCACCTGAATTTCCAGCAAGCACTTGAAGGCACCAAGAAGGAGCACTCTCTAAAAATACTAGATGAGTTGTCAAGAACATTATCACACAACAAAGTAAGCAACTTTAACAGAGCATGAATAAATGTTCACTGCAATGATTAATTCAAAGTCTCTGCAGATTCATTTTTAAAATCATAGAGTCATGAATTTAAACCAATGGCTGCCACTGGAAGATAGGAGCCTTGCATTCCTATAAGGGTATTTATTGTAAAACAAACAAACTACACCTTTACTGTTCTTTTATCACCTCAAGACTCATTCAAACTCATATCTGTTGTGCTTTAATTAATAAATTAATATATATGTGGTAGAGTGTCAAAAAACACAAAACTGGCACTGGCTATTGTGAAATGTTGATCAGCTTTTTGGGTTGCACCTGCCCAGGTTTCCAATGCCAATAAAATTTGTTTTTAGCAGAGCCAGTATAAGAAGTGCCACAATTCAAACCATGCTTATATTTTTGACACATCAAAATGAAGTTGAATCAATTATAATCCCAGTAGATTCATGTTTTTTATGATTTTGTAGTAGTGGCTGATTTTAATTCATTTCTAGTCAGATTCCAGTTTACAAAACCTCTTTTTTCTGCTTCTGGAGATAACATGCATGCAAGTTACAGATTTAAATTTTTACACCCATTAAAACATATATGAAAGGGGATTGTTTAATTCAATTCAATTCATATTGCCCTTTTTTATTCCACGCTGTTTTTCTTCCCAGGCTTGAATCTAGCAGCAGCTGTCTTGGCCCTGATGAGTCTGACCATGATGGTGATGGGCTCCATCTGTATTGCCATGTCCCTCAGCAAAGGAGTTCCTTTTTTCCTCAAGCCAGCAGCCTTCTGTTTCATCCTGTCAGGTGGGATCAGGGTTACCTCACTGACTGATTACTATAAAGACAATGATTACTTGGTCTTCGTGATCAACTGTCAGAAGATGTACCAATGTTGTCTTCTGTGGCTTATAGAAAATATTGTATTAAATGTTATCTCTTTCAACCCTGCATTACTTCTCTCCACCTGCGCAGGCATCCTGGTCCTTATCTCCATCCTGGTATTTCACCAGTCAGTGTTGGCCCTTCTGTCCAGTGACCACTCCATACCAGTACACCATGAGCTATCGTGGTCTGTGGTGTGTGCGGGCTCTGCAGGAGCTATCCTCATTTTTGGAGGTCTCCTTTTCGTCATCCTCTCGCTTCCTTTCAGCCCCTGGCAGAAATGCTTGCCGCACAAGAACAGTGCCACTTAGCACTCAGCACTTAGCTAAAATATGCATACAGTTTGAGATCCAAGTGTAAACGTCTGTTTCCTGAGGGGTGCAATTTTGAGCTTGCATTTGGCATTTAATTTGTCAGAGCACTCATACAACGTCTTAATTACATATATGAAGAGAAATCATCAACACATGCCAAAGCACTCCAAATTTAGTTTTTGCAAACATTTTTTTTATAGTTTTTTTTAGTTAAAAATAGACAGTTCATCCTAAAAGTATATATTTCTATGTGTGTTTACTCAAACAAGTGTCACAAATAGGCTTGTTAGTCCGTCTATTGTTGTACAACCACACATAAATCTAGTGTCTCTGTTAACATAAGAAAGGTGAATATAACATTGTTTAATATGGAAGCTTGTCTCCACAGAGGAGAAATACATTTTGACTAATTGAGAAAAATAAATGTGTTTTTAATTGCCAAATATGCAAGCCAACAAAGAATGTGTCACAAATGTAACATTAACAAACATGAATTAAAAAAAAAAAGATATAACAAAACTAAGGTGATGATAAATAATGAAATAAAACGAAATTCATATTAAAATATAAATTTAAAATATAAATTAAATGTTTAATGTTATGAATTTCAAATCTTTTTACAGATTGGAATTATAATAATTGTGAAATGTGATGCAAAGTTTCAATTGAAAATAATGACTATGTAAATGATTGATACTAAATCAGGATTATTTTTCAGTATCCCATAATTTTACCTTAACATGAGTATTCATCGTGCTTCATCTTTCATCTTCCTGACAGAAATCTTCCTCCACAGTTTGAAATTTCATAAAACATCAGTGTCAGTGCAGCAACAAATACCATGTTTTAGATTATACTACAATCATTATGTAAGAAGTGCTGCTCATTTCAATCAATGTTGCTTCATTATAGAGTCGATACTTAATATTCTAGCAGTAAATCGAGCTTTTCACACTTGATAAACGGGAGGCTGAAGTTGTCATTATTTATTACTATTGTGTGTTTTACAGATTAAATTCACCAGATGATTGTATTTTGAATTAAATCAGGTGGGAGAGGATTTTGTATATCAGAGAACTATATGGATTCACTTTATAAGTTCAGCTATGTACATAACATGTATGTGTTTATATTTTATGAAATGTTATTGTTTTGTAGTGTTGTCTAGATTTACTTTATTTGCAATATGTATACAGTAAATACACCTAATTTTTATCATAGGATATTCACCTTGTCGCTCCTTTTACAAAACATGCTGTGCTCATTTCTACTTGAATAAATGCGAGTTTGTGGCTCCAGTTTTGCTTGTCATTAAAGAGATTTGACATAATTTCCCTCTTTTGTTTGCAGGCATGACACTCTGCCCTCAAACTTGACATTCACCCATTTTCACCCCTTCAACAGCATGACTCCTAACCTCTCTGCCAAACATCCCCCTCCCCCCTAACCCGCTCCTCTATAATTAGGCCAGAGCTCATCGCAATGCATTTCACTGCAGAGGTTGGGAAACCTTATCCTTGAATTTCAACTATGTACCCCTCGGCCTATTCTCATACCTCTGTACCCTCTCATCTCCTCCACCTCTGACCTCAGTGCGTCACTTTCCCTGCTGTCTCCAGGGCCTAGTGGTCACTACCCCTAACCCCCTCCCCTACTTCCCCTACACAGACTGATCAGATCAGAGATGTCCCAATAAGTACTCTCACATTCAGCCTGCTGGGGAGTAGAGTCACATATGTTAACATAATCACCTGCATGTACAAACACACACATAAACATTACAAACACAGTTTCACACACGTATGCTTTTAACTCTTAGTGAGCAGAAATTTAATCCACATGACACACTATCCTGCTTGTATATATAGCTGTTAATGGTCACAGTGAGACTGTGTGACAAGTGGAGCACATGCACCAGTTGCATGTTTGTAAATGGAAATTGACTTCCTAGAGCTCCTGATAAAAGAAATATGGATTGTAAACAAAAGATCAATGGTCATAGAGGAGAAAAACCCTCAATTGGTATTGTTGACATATTTCTGAAATACAAATGGACAATTCCTTAGTGATGAGTTCATAATTTTCCAAATCTTCAACAGCCACGTGCCCAAATGAGCAACGAAATAGTTTTTTTCTTGCTATGATCTAAGATTCCTTTATAATGCACTTAGAATGCAACAGAGGTTGAAATTTTCAAATATTACAGCCTTTTTAGAGCCAAAGTCCTTCTTTTTGTTATTATACTTCCACCTCGGCTAACAGGTAAACAACGTCCTAGAATACACCATTTGATGCTAAAAAGACTTTAAATGTGGCACATCCACTTGATATGACATTGAAACCTCATCAAAGCTTCAGATAAACTTTTAAGTAGACATATTTACAAAAAGACTGTGTGGACACACTGTAAATCACTTGCATTTGAAAGGGATCTTTTAATAGCCAGTATGAATAGCAGAAATGATTACAGCAAGTAAAATATATTTCACTGTTCATATGGGCAATGTGAATCTATCCCAAACATTTGTTACCCTAAATTGTGAGAAGTAACAGTGTCTCTGTAATACATGACATGAGTTTGCTTTGGTAGACTCTCATTGCTGCATCACTATGACTGTAACAAGATTGCAATAGGTATGATAATAGCAGGAAAAGACACACCAGATAACTAATCCTTGAGGCCCAGGGGCACTGCTAGGAATCTTACGCCCGCTGTCAAGATGTGACACAGATGCCTTCCCCCCTGCCCTAATGCATTTGAAGTATCATCTCTTGTCTCTGAAGGGCCTCCTCCAGCTTGATCCGCCCGGGAATTGCTCCCACTTTCCTCCCTACTGCCAGTGATGATCAGTCTAAGGTCAAGAAAAACCTGCACTGTGGATTGAAGGGACTAAATCAGATCTGGACTGTATTTTATAATTGTTCATGCAAAAACATGCATGAAGGACCAGATGGGTCCGTCATAAAAAAACATGATGTGCTCAAGTAGGGCACTGGTCATTGAAGAGTACACTGAATTAACTTGCAGTTGCTTTTCTCATTATCTTATTTGGTAAACACCACCCATCTGGCACTATCCATATATTTGCAAAAATTATCTGCCCCAGACTGACAGACAAGGTCAAAGTCTTTTAAGGATCACAGCACACCGAATATTAGCTGAACGTCCTTGAGTAACTTCTAAGAGTAATGTTCACTAAAGATGAGCAGTTTATTCAGATCCATACTTTGAGAGGAAAAAACAAGCTTTTTGTGATTTTCTGGCATTTATATACTGTTATAATGTTGGATATCTTTGTTTCAACATCTTATAAGTTCCAAAACATGAACTGAATGAATTTAAAAATATCATACTTCCCAAAAAATACTCTACCTCATCTACCATACGTACCACACAAATGGCTGTCTGCTTTGTAGCTTCTGTAGCTGAGTACATATGTATTTGAGAAGTTTATATTCCGAGTAAAGAATTAGAAGTTCTACTACTACAACTACTAGTACTACTATAGTTTAAGTTGTCTCCCAAACCACTGAAAGTCTGCTGAGGGGAACAGAGAACAGAACAGAGTGAGCTCATCTGGAGGGAAGATTCAAACAGACAGGAGTTTAAACGTCCTGTTTCAGACAGAAGTTGAATTGAGGGGCTGCATAAATAGCAGTATGTGATAAATACAGTGTTTTAAAATGAATTTATGGAAAGATATTTTAATAGAGCTCCAAGTAGAACTATAAACCTGCAAATTTGAATGTTGTGTCCTCTTTAAGCAGAAGTTGCAATGCAACACTATAAAAGTCCTACAATAGCAATGATATCTTGGTAAAAACATTCACATATTGCTAGCATAATTGTAGCAAAAAAATTACTAAATGTAGAAAATTTTTATTAAGATTATTCTTACCGATTCATTAATATGTGATCATCTTTTACTGTGGTAAATTGCATGTGTCGCTAGTTAATTAATATCAATGTCTCTTGTTTTATAAGCTCATTACAAGTTTTCTATGTAAAATTTTAATTTATTAAGTACAGTATTCAGATAACTGCAACAGCGTAAAAAGTATAATATTTCTCAGTGAACTGTAAGGAAGTAGGAGTATAAAGTATAAAATGTCAAATGGCAATACATTTTTCATAAGTACAGTATTCAAGTAAATGTACTTAGCTATGTTTTATCGCTAGTCTGTCAACACACACTTTTGACTGATACTCAAATCACAAGCAGAAACTAAACATAAACAGTACCTTACTTTATAAGTTATGTATTCAGTGTGAACTTTGTAAGAGCAGCAAAGATCAATAAAAGACAGCAGTCTGTAGGTATGTATATTATTGTTTTTTTTATAAACTTCGTGCAATACAGTGTTTAAGTTTATCACACATTTAGATAAACCATAATCATTTTTCTAGATATATCTATTCTCAACTACATACTATTCATATTGCCCACATAAATGCTATCTGTGTGCAGTTTTGTCACATTATTCTTTTTCTGAAATAAAATCAAAGAAATGAAAATGTAAAGAATCTGGAAGCGTCTGGTTGTTTGTCTCTTCTTTACATCATGTAGTAGGAGGGTGTCCATGGTTCAACCCGAATCTTCAGTCACTCAGTCAGCCCAGCGAGAGAGACTGGGTGGTTGATTGGGTGGGAGGGGGGATTGTTTATATGTGTTTACATTCTCATCAAAAGAAACAGAATGGGTCAGAGTTCGGACTCAGGAGTCAGCGGTCACCAGGGAAGCACAGTGAATTTTTTTTTTTGGGAGGTTAAGAGATCGTCTCTGTTGGGATTTTGTTGTTGGCCATGTGACAAAGTTGAGGAATGCTGATCATGTGACCATTTATGGGCAGGGGAAGGGCTTGAAAATGACAGCGCAGTGTGTGTGCAGGAGGAAACCAGCCAACAAGAGTCCAGGGAGGGCACCGGGAACAAAACGCTTCAGTCAAAACCCGCTCTGCCCAAAATGCATACCATGTTTGAACAGTGGTCCCGAAAAAAAAACAAAAACATATCTATAGACTTTACAAATATATGTATGTGTAAATTACAATGTACATGTATCTTTTCAAAAGTTTTTCTCTATAGTGTTTTTAAACCCCCTGAACAAACATATACATATTGTATTTTTTGCCACTGAAAGTTATGAGTTGCATGTGTCACTTTGGGACTCTTCATAGAAAAAGATGATTAGGTTTTTGTTTTTCTGCTCAGGCAGCAACCTTAACCTGATTCTGTACAAATGTATTCTATGTCTCTTTTTTCTGCTTCCTCCATTCAGAGGTTTCTGTTAATGCCCAAGAACAAACATCTTCAACACGACTATAGCTACAAGTACTACTGTTAACACTGATTAGAATGAAATAAGACTAACAGAGGCCCATAGAAAACTCATAATAACAATGAAGTTGGTCAGTTGTCTCAGTCACTCATGTTATTGTTGCATTTCTTTCAGTATCAATATTGGAAGACAATTTACAGTATTCACATCTGACTTCATGTTATAAATGAAAAATTATATAATTATGAGGGTTAAAAAAAATCAACAGGCTCTCATTCTTCCACATATTGTGCACACTCATGCTTGACATTTGACACAGTTACGCACAGCTCACTGACTGTCCCAGTGGCTCTGCCTGGAAGAAATTCACAGTTAAAGTCGTCAAGATCTAAAATTAGAGTGAAAAAACAAAACAAAAACCCCAAAACATGAAAATTAAATTTTCATTCCAAACTATAGTGTTTGCAAATACAGCTAGACTGTAATAACGCTAAGAATAATCACAACAACAATTTACATTAATGATGATCTGGTTAAATTAGCAGTAATATTGCACAAAAAAATATTTGAAACATTTTCATTATAGCCCAAGGTTAATTGCGTTTGATCATTAACAAAATAAATCATTTCTAGCACATTAAAATATCAAAATAGTTTCATTGTGAAAGTTCATTGTTGTTGTTATTATCGCTCTGTTATTACTCTTCTTCTTTTTGTTCTCAGTGAGATTGAGTAGACTACATAACAGTGAACATGGAGGGAGAGATATAACATTTCACCTGCTTGTTTGTCTTTCTATGTGGTTCCTGTTAAGCCACAAAAACACAGCACTCCTCTCTATCCTCCCTCTTTCGCTACTACCCATCCTTCTCCTCTCCCTTCCTTCTTGCCTCCCCCTCTCATACACTCTCTCTACACAGGCGTTGTCTTCCTATTGAGGGTATTAGAGTTGCTCTCCCTGTCTCCCTTCAGCCTGTCCAGAGTCCCCATCCCTCGCTCCCTGTCTACTGTGGATGAAGTGAAGGGTGGGGGGCCAGAGCCCACAGAGTTGGGCATTGGTGCATTGGAATTGGAAGAATTGGAAGGGTTGTGGGACTTAAGCGAAGGGAGTGTACCACTCATCATCACTCCCCCTCCACCTCCATCCTTTGGGAAGCAGTTGTGGAGCTGGTAGAGTGTGGCCCTGTCCACCGTTCCATACATGGGCGGCAAACCCCCAAGTTTAGGGTCGCGGGACAGCGTGTAGAGGGAGATGTCACCTCCAGCCAGAGCTGTGTGGGAGCGAGAATGGGGGTTAGGCAACGTGGACACTGAGATGGGGCCCTGGGAAAGCAGTGCAGAAGGGGGCAGGCCAAAGTTCTTGCCCCCACCTCCCCCTACGGGTGAAGGGTCTCGGGAGCGGGAGGGATCGGTGGAACGTGACGAGGAGCGGGATCGGCGACTGAAGCGGTAGCTGGGTAGGCGGAGCATGGCGTGCGTGGTGCTCTTGAAGATGTCAGTGCGTGAGCGGCAACGCAGCTCCTTGTTCTTCTCGATGTAGATGTTGACAGCCAGTACTCCCACCATCTCAGCCATGATGAAGGATAGGCCTCCAAAGTAAAAGGACCAACCGTAGGAGTACTGCCACTTCTTATCCTCATCCTTCTTGGGAGAGATGTCCCCGAGTGCAGCTGAGATGTATACGATCACACCAATTATGTTACTCAGACCTGAGAACGAACAGAAATACTGTATTTACACAAGAGATAAATAAACCCAGAGAGACAAACTCACTATTCTAACAGACTAATTTATCTGACATGCCATTTTCAATTAAGATAACTGGCAAGAGAGGTGAATGTTAAAATCTCCATTAAACTGACACAATAGCTTAAACACAACTCGCCACTTCTAAACAATTCATAAAAACTGTTATGACATGTAATATTCTCCAGATCAGCACTCACACATGCATATAGACTTGCACACAAGCAGACATACACATACAAGCACAGATACAGTATACATATATTATCTACTCAGAGATGCACATACAATATTATTAAGTTACCTGCAGCCACAAAGAGAATTCCTGCCCCCAGGATGATGTTTCTTTTGCTCTTATAGAAACGACTAGCAGCGATGCACACACCCCCCATTAGCAGCAAGATGGCACTGAGGATGGGGAAGATATTGGAAGCCCTGACTACACCTGTACCAAGGAGAGAGTAATGATTAACAGCCAGAACAAATTGTCTTGAGAAAACTGAAACCATCCACTACAGTAACACAGAATAAACACTAAATAATCAACTAATATTCCTTAGCCCTTGTTTGGACAGTTCAGGGATGCAGAATAATAGGCAAAAAAATAAAAGTGTTGCATTAAAAAAAATTCAGAAATTCTTGGTGATCAAATTAATTACTGAGTTCTCAGCGCACAATTGAATCAAACCCTTCCCACGTGGCCTACAGTGCTTTCAGGAGGTTTGCCAACCATGCAAACACACACACACACACACACACACACACACACACACACACACACACACACACACACATTAACACTCCTCTCTCATCTAGGACAACTAGGCCGCGGGAGAGAAAATGCCACCTAAATGCCAGCAAAATGCCTCTGCAACATTGTAAACAGAACACGAGCTTTTCTCTACGTATGCACGGGCACACATGTAGCATATCATAGAGCAGAAAGATATCACTGCAGGGCACTGAGTGCAAACTAGGGCATCCCATCTCCCCTGACTTTCAGTACACACTGTCACATGTTTTTTTCTTGCTGAGATAATCTGTTGAGGAATGAGCAATAAAATAGCAAGATAAAGATGTCAGTTTAGACTTAATTTCTTATTTTTGCAGGCTTTTCAAGACTTTCATGCCTCTCATCATTCATGCCAAGAAATGCCAATATTGACTTACGTAGGACGTACTCTGCCCCATCATGGTCAAAGTCAGCATCCTCTGGGAAGTGGTTGATCTGAGAACACACTCCTCTCTTCACTCCTGAGATGTAATAGGAGAAACAGGGGTGACCAGACACAGGAAAAGAAGAACTCAAAGAGAACAAATATCCTCCTGAGAGATAAAGTGGCTGACACCTAAATACAGTCATATCTGTGTCAGAAAAACCTTTTTTTAAACTTCAACATACAGATAAAGAACACCACAAAGGTTAATGGCTCCTGTAGGAATGCAAGTTAGTAATGTGCAGGCAGTCTCTATACACATTCGGTACACACACAAATCTAAATACATACAAGTATGCAGACACACTGGCAGACAGATAACTACCCGCCGGGGTCTTGCATGTAGACAGACAGACGAACGGAGGGATGCACGCACGATGATGACAACACATCACTGTTGCTGATGGATGGTTTGTGAGAAAGATGGAGTGATGGGATGAAGAGACACAGACGTAGGGAGAGACGGACAGATGTAGGGTGAGCTGGTCTCTTTCTCACAGCTCTTATATTTCCACAGGTTGGTCTGTAAAGAAACAGATGGAGGTACAAGGGGGTAGGATGTCAGTTAAGCCACCCAGATCACTGTTATTTGTTTCAGGTGGTCCTCAAACACATTTAAGACATTTACTTGAAATCTAAGAAGACAGTTGTGTTCCCTCAGTGACTTACTGCACCTAAACCACTGCATCTCCATCACCAACATAACACAAATGTAGTCATATTCACTGAGTTGGGCTCATAACTTTATATGCTACATGAAAATTTGACAGAAGAAAGACATAGTTGACAGATTAGATTCAGTGCAGTCCCACATTCAGTAAACCTGCAGAAGAGCCAGGGAGGACACATCTCTATCCACAGCATAATGTGCCACCCACCCGTGGGCATAAATCTTTTAGAGCTAGCATGTCCTGCATTTCTATTCCAGATACACCTCACTGCATCACTGCATGACTACTGAGCATCTATCTTGGCTGAATACTCCACAGACATCAAGGATAGTTGACCTCTAAGCCATGCCAAGACACTGTCAGCTTTACTGCACCGCAATGTGAGAGAAAAGCCTGAAAGAGAAGGGAATCTACAAGGCAGGGAAGAAGAGGAGAAACCACTGAGATGAAATATAATGTTTGGGGGAGTAAAACAGAGGGATAGCAAGAGTGAGGCAATGGAGGAAGTGGGTGGGGGTGCACTGCAGCAGTGCTGCAAGGGCTATAGCTTATCTCTAATTGGCTGCTTTGCTATCAGGAAGCTTAGAGATGAGGACAAATTAGCTTTGTACAATGACCAAACCTAGGATGGGTCGGGACACTTTACGAGTGGAGCCAAGAGGTTTTCCTGGAGACAGACGAACCTCTACTGCACACATTTCTAACCCACACCAACACTTTGGTTGTGGCTTATTCACTGTTCACTCTGTCCCTGCCTTTACTAGCCTTTGAGTGTCAGCCAGGCAGTGTAATGTATAATGAATCAGCAGCTTGTGTTACAGTGACAAACTGAAGATTGAGAGATGCCATTTTCTGTATCCTCTGCCACTTGGAATGAGAAGTCGATTGGTGGTGGGGTGAACACAGGTCTTTGTTTCAACATTTGAATTAAATTACTGCATCCTGAGTCAAAGACAACGATAAATGGATTATTTTGAGTGAGGGTTACGCTTCAGTATCATGTAATTATACCGCAATTATGCAAAATCATTTTCTTGTCACTGTAGCATGGTCTAACAAATACCAGTGGAATGTGTGCGTTGATGCTAATAATGATAACTGAAGTTTCCCTGAGGTTGTGTGAAAGGCTGACACTGCTGAACTTCAGTGAGTCAATATATTTCTGCTTCAAAGCTTTGCCATTGCAACGTGGCACAAGGATTTCATTCCACAGCAATGAGTTCATTTGGTTTCATCATCATTACCTCCAGTGTCCAATGCCACTGACTCAATTTTGGTGAGTATTAAACAGTCAAATACTTGTCAGAGCAGAGGCAAAAAGACAAGAGTTTCTGATTACACCAAAGTCTAAATACAGATCACTCCATCTTTACAATCTTTACATACATATTTTGATGAGCTGTACACTGTACACAGTTTATCAGTAAATCCATCTGCTGTCTACATAGCAGCAGATAAAGAGTCCAGTTGAAGAAGTTCTCTCCTGACTAAGCATTACTACAATTCACACAAATCCCAAACCCTCATAGCTTAATCTGAATTACTCCAACGGGAAATTACTACCCAGTCTCTTTTGCCTGATATAAGAAAACAGATAGAATGCATAAAGGACAAGTTTGACATTTTGGGGAATATATATATTTTCCATTTTGTTTAGAGTTAGATGAAAAGATGGATACCACTCTAATCTTTAAATATAAAGCCATGACCACTGGGTCAGTTAGGTTGGCGTAGCATAAAGCCTGGGAACATGGAGAAACAGCCAGCTTAGTAACATCATGATGACGACAAGATACCAAGAAGCGACTGAGCCAAGCTCAAGTTTGCTCTAGCCTGGTTCTGTAAAACCATGTCTTTTTAACACTTCACTGTTAAAAAAAAAACACAAGCCTTAAAGGTGCTTGTATGCTGATTTTGTAACTAGTTGTTTCCTCCTGTTTCCAATATATGTGCTAAACCGGCTGCTGACTGTAGTATTATATGTTCTGTGCTAAATCTTCTCATCTAACACTATAAGCATGTTTCCAAAAATGTCTAAACTATTCCTTTAAATGTTTCAATCACATTAAATCCTCAGTGCACTATTCTTTATTACTCCTGCTCAACTTTAGGTAACAACAAATCCTGGGAACAAAAGGATCTAGTCTGACTAGATTTGGATCTACATTAAATGTTAAATAGCTAGAAAGTAACCATAGCTGCATTGCCCTATGTCAGTGTATCCTGCACCCTCCGAACTGAAATTAACAACCAAAGCGCACTTGTTTACATGCATCTTCATCAACCATAGACCCAAGATGTTGCCCACAAAATCTTCACTACCTTCCAGGCAGCATATCCTCCAGAGTCCAGAGTGGGTGAGCGCCCCAGGGTCCTTCTTGTCCTTGTTATGGGGGTCATCCTGGGTGACGTTGGCTGTGCTGTTGCAGATGAGGGCACGGGAATACAGCCAGTAGTCCGTCCCTATCGCCACCGTCATCAGGCCGAAGGCAGCGAATGCCCCCACGGTGGTGAGAAGGATCTGGATCCCCTTCTCACACACCATGCCTTGAGAGAGAAAGTAAAGAGGAGGAAAAGAAGTGGGGATAAAAGAGAGAAAAGGTGGACATTAGCATTGCAAAAGCAAAAGAAGATGGGGGACAAAAATTTACTGTGCAGTCTGAGATTGAGGAAGAATAGTAAAAAAATATATAAATAAATAAGCAAGAGTGTATTTATAATAATAGCCAAGTTTTGTAGTTTATTTTTTTTAAAAAAAGACAGCAAACAGTCTGGTGAGATGATCAGGGGCACCAGTGGGAAGAAGACAGGGAAGTGGTGGAAAAAGGCAGTCACTTTAATTTTTAAAAGATCCTGGTAGCATGTGGCCTATTTTCCCAAACATTCTGTTTATGAAAATAAATGGTCTTCATTTTTTTATTAGCTTGTCCTTATGTCCTTATAAACCTCTTATTGAACTTTCCAACTTTTATAGATATGCTCTGATCTGTTAGTTCTTTCTAAGGAAGGACAACTATTCTCACAAATGTTTTTATGGTTATGCTTGTAAGACAGATATTTAACTGTGATGGGCTTCTGCATTCATGTAAAGAGAGAAATATAGTGTTGCTATCTTCCAAAGTGAGCATATAATATTGTAATAGATCTGCCAAGTTTAGCAGTCTATTTAAAAAAAGACAGCAAACATGCAGGTAAGATGATGAGGGGCACTGGTGGGGAGAAGACAGGGGAGTGGTGATAAAAGTGCAAAGGAGGCGGATGTAGGAGGTGTGCAAGTGGCTCTATGATGTGCCCTTGGAGGAGAGTTGGATGACTCTGCTGACTCCGCTTAACAAGACAGAATTGATGTGAAACATAACAGATCACACCCTCCCAATCTCAGCCTACTCCATATTCATGACCCTGACACTGTTCTCCCCCTCAGAATCAGCAGGGCTGGACATGAATGCATAAATACACACAGTGCACACAAACACATGGCTATCATGAGATCACCTTGTATCTGTAAAAGTCTTTATTAGGAGCATGATGTGGATGCATCTTCATACAAACAAATGTGTGTACACATCCACATAAAAAAACATCATCAGGCCAGATGGATCCCTGCATGCCTGAGCTGTTACAGGTCAGCAGCCCTCAGTCACTATTGTAAGCCACATACTCTCCTCTATATCCAACACCAGAAGTTTCCCTTTCAAGCTGATGAAACTGATAGTGGCACAGAACAGAGTGAAGCAATATCTAATGCAAAGTGTGACAGAGACTTACCTGACGGCGAGTTTCTATCCTTCGACTCAATTTTGAAATCTTTCTTTTCCTCGTCAGTGAAGAACGTGCTGTCCCCTCAATCCGGACAGCATCCATCGACTGTTTTCACCCGCTCCCTTCTCTCCTTCTTGCTCTTCTATCTCTTTCTCTCTCTCTCTCTCTTTCTGTCTTCCTTTCTCAATGGACAGCTGGTGCCGGTGGAGGTTGTGGCTTGGACAGCTGTCCCACTCTCCTTCCGTCCTTTGTTAGCAGAAAGCTCGCACCAGAGAGTCCATGGTTACTGCTCTGCTGCTGCACATGAAATAAGCAGAGGAAAGGGGCATTTAACATTTTGATAGTTCATTTAGCAGAATCAGGCCCTGAAGCTGTGGATAAGCACAGATGAAACTGGATTTAAAATAAAATAGAAAACCATGGTCCATGTATATTCTATTTATTTACAGTTAGGTTGATAAAATCTGCTGACATGTTTCAACATGAAACCTTCCTCGGACATAGCCGTGTTGGATCTGCTTTGGCTGAACCTTAACAGTGAGGCCAGCTCTACAAACACAAACGTCTGTTTGTCACTGAGTCACTTACAGACTGACTGATTGAGCCATTAGTCGGCTGAAGGCTGATGAAGCTTGGGACAGCCAAATATCACAGAAGATATTTTGCACCAAATGGCAGCAATTATGGAGATTATGAGTCAGGGCAATATTGATGCATTGTTATTAAGTTTTAATATTTTTCAGGCAGGAAAGTAATGATTAAGATTCCTAATATATGGTCATTTTATCCAAATAATACCTATTTGGATATGTACTCCAACATTTTTTATGATGTGAGGACTGAGGAGCCACTGGGCACCTCAGCTGCTATCAGCTACCAGCTTGACTGCTGAGATGATCGCCCTGTCAGTGTCCGTTGTCATTCTAGGGCAGGGAGTCAGATACAAGGGAGGAATCTTGGTGGACCACATGATATGTGGGCCGCCTGAGCAGACTATTATACAAAAACAAGAGGCTCTTATGCATTTTCCTATCTCAAACATAAAACCTCTTGTTTAGGCAGGCTTTTTAAATTTATTTGGAAAAATAAGCCACAGAAGATGAAAAAGAGGTTATATCTTCTTCTCTAACAGTCTTAATGTTTTTTCTCATTTAAACATATTATCAAAACAATTCTAAAAGATCCTGGTAGCATGTGGCCTATTTTCCCAAACTTTCTATTTATAAAAACAAGTTGTCTTAATTTTTTTATTATCTTGTCCTTATGCGGACAGTAAACTACCTATCAAACTTTCCAACTTTTATAGGTAAGCTTTGGTCTGTTGGTTCTGTCTAAGTAAGCACAACTATTCTCACAAATGTTTGTAAAACAGACTGTGATGGGCGTCTGCATTCATGTAAAGATTTTAGGAGTGAAAAATAGTGTTCCTTAGCATATGATATTGTAACAGATGCACCATCAACTGGTATTATATACTTATCATGTATACTCCTAGAAGACAAATGCTATTTTTACAATTATAAGGTAGAAACACTGTTTATTCAATGTGTACATGTGACAATGTTTTGAGCTGATTTTCAGTTGGATTTTAAAATAGTTTGATACAAAAAAAATTACTTAACAAACATGATTTGTTATTAATATTCAATAATCCTAATTTCTCCAGCAATTAACAATATGTCCATAATTTGCTCATTAAATTTAAATTCATGAAATTAATTTTTGAACAAATGACCATATTATGTTATGTTTAAACAAATTGATGTAAGCATAAATCTTCAAACATTTTATACACAGTCTTGTTACAAAGGTATTAACTGATTGATAGGTATTAAATGATTCATTGCCTGTTGTTATTAAAACTCAAGGCAACATCTTTAAATGTCTCATTTTGTCTTATCAACCACTGAAAATCCAAAGACATTCAGTTTACTATCACGACATAGAAAACGTATTATTTTCCCTATCAATTAACTTTATTCATTTATAATTTATAATAATTTCAAGTAGTCTATAAATAATGATGAATTAGAGAAATACGACCATAACAATTTTCATAAAAGAGTGTATATTAAAAACTACTTAGTTCACTGTAGTTTGTGACTGTATCAGCCTGTCCACTTTAGGAATAAAACTACTCCAAACTCACCTTTTAAGAGTTGATTTTAATGTTTGATTTCGGAGCACTTGCCACTTAATATACTTTAAGTTCAATTTTGTTTTGTTTTTTTTTTAATTTGGGGCATTTTGCCTTTATTCAAAAGTAGCTGGCATATAGACCAACAGGAAACAGGGAGAGAGGGGAATTACAGACAACAAAGATCTCTTACCAGAGTTGAACCATAATGTTTATGTGCATGATAACCACTCAGTTACCAAAGCACTCTTACTTTTAGCTTTATGTATTTTTTCCTTTCTTCTTCTGTGTAAAATGTCTAAGTATCTTGAAAAAACTATCAATAAATAAAATGTATTATAATCTAAAATGTTTTGCTTGAAAAATTACTTGAAAGATTAAATGACAATTAAAATAATTGCCAAGTAATTGTCTCTCGATCAATTACTCAACCTACTATCTGTGATTCACTAATTGTCCCAGCTGTAAAACCATACGATCTAGACTGTATCATTATTGCAAAGAGGCCAGACTGTATGATTACAAGTATAATCATTTTTCTACAACAGATGCTTCTTCTTAATATGGTTTTACAAAGCTGCACTGTTACTATGTTAGAGCAGATTGAGTAATTATAGTAGTGATGGTATTACAGGCTAAAGACAGAATGACTCTAGAGTGAGTTGTACTGCATCTAGTCTGAATAAGAGGAGCAAGAGGGGGAGGCAGAGAGGACCAACCCGACATTGTTACCATAGCAACATTGAATTCCAAAGTCTGGATCAGCATAGAGCGAGGGGGGGGAATGGAGAGGGGTAGGCGATAGATAGAGGGAGAAAGAGGCAGAGAGAGCAAAGCAGAGAGAACAGAAATGGGGAAAAGAGGCAGAAATGAGGGGGAATATTTCAAGTCACTACCAAGAGTGTTGACTCTGAGACCCAGACAGACAGACTGACCAGTACGCTAATACTCTATCTGTGTGTGTGTGTGTGTGTGTGTGTGTGTGTGTGTGTGTGTGTGTGTGTGTGTGTGTGTGTGTGTGTGTGTGTGTGTGACCACCGTGACACAGATGCTCCCGGACACACACACATGAATATGCCATCGGTTACTGAAGAGGGAATAGTTAACCCCTTTTTAGCTCAGTAAATAAGGAACAAAATATGAGGATATGATGAAGCGCCACACTTTATTTCCTACAAACATGATTTAGCAGACATAATGCAGTACAGTCAAGTCTGTTAATATTTGATGATGCAATATGGCACCGTGATCAAAATAGGTTACATCCTGTTTGCATTGTGAGACCCAAAACAGAGCTGCCTCAGAGACAGAAGGAGAGATGGAAGGGGAGACGGTGTGTTGTGTGTGT
>JANJYP010241832.1:0-12446 GCA_024605115.1 Rastrelliger brachysoma | reverse complement strand
TTCAGTGAGGGGAAACACTTGCTCATCACAGAGAAAGAAAGGGGGAATCAAATGTAATGAATTGTAAACCTTAAGATATTCTGCATGGATTGACTTTGAATTCTTAATGATTTTTTTCTGAATACTGTCGACAGATAAACACCAGTGAACTGCTCACTATGCTTCATTTTTCTTTGCTTCATAACAGTGGTTTTATAAAGAGACTGGCCTTTAAAATCCTCGTCCAGTAATTAGGTCTCCTATAGCACTTCTACCGGAATATATACAGTTCATGTAAATATGATTACAAGTATGAAATAAACTCACATCAGGTTATATACTAAGAATGTGCTGGTGTGTACATGTCCACAGAGAAAATACAAAAAAGAAGCTCCTATAGGCCATTGCCCCCCTCAACAGTACTGCACTGATATGGATTGAATATATTTGCATAATAGACTTCCATACCTTACAATGTATTGTATGAATTTAGTGTGTCCTAGGTATGTAGAAATTCTGTGTGATAAATGGCACAAACTACATTTCTGTTATTAAGGGAATGAAGAAAATGCAATTTTAACCGCAAAAGAAAATACTGTAAACATGTATGTTTTAACTCATGGTGGTGTCTTGATAGGTCATCTGCTCTACATTCAAATATTTCAGTACTGAGAAAACAAAGTCTTTTTTAAAGCTCCCATAATCCAAAAATCCATCCATACCATTTTAAATTACCATGGGCTGCAGGAAAAATGAATCTTTCACTATGTGTATGTCATAAACATGTAAACGCACTGGGGCAGGAGGTGCAAGAGTAATGAGAGGCAGTCTAAACAGTCTGTCATCATCTATGCCTTTAGAGTGGGTCCTTTACTCGGGCCCCTGCAAAGTATATTGGTAGCATTATAGCATAGCGGTCCTCAATTTATCAATAAAAGAACCGATGTGTCACTCCAGCAAACACACAGCCAGCATTTGCATTCAAGATAACCAGACCTGTCATGAGAATTTTATACTCTGTCTCTTCGCTCTATTTGTGCTGTCCCTCTTTCTCGCTCTCTTGCCTTTCATTTTTCCTCCTAGAGGAAATTCGGATGAAAGCTCCTCCCGTGACAACGTGGTTCCCTTTATTTACTCAGGGGAAACCAACTGAGTGCAATGCTCTTATTTACAAAGTACACAACCAAATAAGTATCTATAATAACAAAATCTGTAAAAAAAAAAAAAAAAGTGTAAAACCAACAATCCCATCTCAAATATAACACATATACAAAATTAATGATTTATAAAATTCAAAAATGGAATATTTTAAAAAAAATTAAGAAACAGGAACATTCTTTGAAAAAAATTAACACAAAACATCACACAATAGAGTCTTAAAATGTTTAAGGATAAAATTGTATTTAATTTAAGGAGTCTTTAATGATTCTACCCATGAGGGGCATAGTAGGTGAATTCCATTTTCCCCAGTTCAACTGCCACCTACAATAAATTTAAGAGTACTCAAATACACAAAATAAAGAAGTTTGAGAGCAGTAGGTAACACAATCCCTCCGCTCCACAAACTCTAGTTGCCTCCTCCTGGACTAAACTCAGCACTACGGGTGATCAGGCCTTCTGCTCTGCTGTCGCTCATCTTTAGAATGCCCTTCCAGGCCAACGTAGGGCACCTCAGACTTTTCAAACAGTGAAAATAGGTTATTAGTGATTATATGATTAATTTTGTTTTTTGCATTTACATCTGTAGCCTAATGATAGCCTACTAAAATGAGTGTGCTCAAAGTATTGATATAGGTCTTATAACATTTATTCATAAATTTGTGTGCAATTATGTAATTAAGCAGCAGTGTTGGGCATCTTACTTTTAAAAAATAGTTAGTTATAGTCGCTCCCAAACAGTAACTGAGTTAGTAACTGAATTACTCCACTATAAAAGTAACTAGTTACCAGGGAAATAAACTACTGCGTTACTTTTTCTTGTAGCAGTGTGTGCTGTTGAGAGATGCTTCATTAGATTACAGTTGTTAACAATGGATGTGGACAAAACCTTGTTTCCGGGACATAATATACTTCACATGTGCGTTCTTGATTTTACCTCAAGGAGATTAAAGTAGAGTCTGTACTTCCACTTTGAAAACACCAACTTTCCATCTAGGCACACATTGCTGCAGCTTACCTCTGCTAGTTGAGTGTGTGAGCTGTGTTTGTAGCTCCTGTGGCTTGGTGACACACACAAAGCTGTGTATCACATGTGTGTGACAGTGTCTGCTCAGTTTTTTGGTGACATGAGGGTTTTTATCTACAGCCCGTTATTGTGTGTTTTACTTGCTGTATTAATAGTCGTTTATTGTGCACATTGTGATTTCCCAGAGCTGAATAAACAGGTCTACTTCACATTATAACATATACACCTATAGCTAGGCTAATGTTAAATACTTGAGTCGAAATTAGTCATTACCCTGTATTATTCATCACTGACATGGTGCAGGCTCACGGCTTGACAACAAACCTTGGTAACCCGATTACTGGAATTTTGTTACAACTATGATCTTGAGACACTAAATAGTGGTATTCTGCTCATTGAACATAGTCAACCTTTAATGATAGGTGATGGATATTTTTCTCAGATTTCTAATGTTTTCTAATGTATAGATATGTCAGACTAGAGAGTTTCGAACCAATGGGAAAATTTTTGGATTATTGAGATTTTGGAATTATGGAGCTTCGGACAAGCAGGCAGTGCCCACTTGTCACATCCATGTGTACCAAACCAAGAACTTTGTGGTTTTGGAAGTTAAAAGGAGTGTCAAGTAAAGCTTGTTTGGGTGCAGATGCACAGCCGATGCAATGCAGGTTGCATGTGTTAGCATGTTGTCAGAGATGACCAGGATTGTAAAGGCAGAAGATGACAGACAAGGGGAGCACTGGGTAATTATTGTAGGCAGTAGGGATGCCAGGCCAGAGCTGTCCGCATTGCAGCTGGACTTGGTAACATTTATATTGTAGGGAGAGTTCCCAAGTAAAACTATTGGTTGGCCTAATATAAATAGAATTGTCAAAAATAAGGGACTTAATAGGGTTGCAAGAAGGTCCTGGCTTGACATGAGCAACAGAGGAGAAACATGAGGAAATAATACTACTGGTGCTGGAGTACTGTAGCTACCTGTTAGCAGAGCAGATTTGGCATCATTTCTAAAGTGTTCCCAGAAGACACTGAAATTGTCAATGTAGGAGACACTGTGCTCAGTGCAGGCTGATGTGATCCAGGCGTAAAAAGACAGAAGCCTTTAGGGTTGGGCTGATGGACGATACCACCAGGTGATTTCTTTGGGACCTGATGTGGACATTGTCATGCTGGCCCGTAGCCCAGATTCGTTCGAACCCCTGCCCCTCCATTAGTTCCGTTAGCGTGGCAACTACAGTTGAACTGGAGCGGTCCTTTATTAAACAAAAAGAGCGGTACTACAAATAACCTGCGTACTGTGTCTCTGTTGTTAAAGTTAAGCTTTACTTTAGAGATTCATTTTTACAATTGGGATGTACCGCACAACTTTTTCCGGTCAGTTGTCATGGACACATGATGCTCATCAGTGGGCTGGACCATGGTGCGGACAAGCACCAGAAGTCAACAACAGAAAGACAAGGAGAAAGTCACAGAAACACTTACACTGAGAGGGTTAAAAAGTCACCATAATCAGTATGTTTTTAGAATTGTTAGGCTGTGTTTGGAATTTGAAAATTAATCTAAAAATAATCACCTGTACCAAATGTGATGAGTACCAGCTCACCCACTGCCACATTACGAATAAGTATGCCTATACTTGCCAAAAATGGTCACATCACAACTATTGTAGGACAATTCGAATGATAGACAGCACACTTAAATTCAATTCAGTTAATTAATTCATGTTAAAGGAAAGTTTGGATGGTAACAGAGACAGTGCACTTCAGTTTAATTAATTCATGTTTATTCATGTCAACAGAGAAGAGCAGTAAACAGACAACAGAGGAGAGAAACTTGTCATGTGATAGTGAACTTATAATAAAAAATATAAATTAAAACATATTAAGAATACTTGTGTGTTTTAAGGGAGTGAGGCTAAAGTTCACTTTTCACTTCTCTTCACAACACTACAAGTCTGTCATTGGGATAATTCTGGAGGTGTGTAGAGTGTCGGTGTACTGTAATCCACAGAGCCCTGAAGTTGCCAGTTTAGGGACTTGCCGTAGGCTGCAGGTTGACAGCTGACAGGTGTTGTTTCAGCTTCCTCAACACCTCAAACCTGTTAATCAGCTGGATAGACTCCTGTGCTGGAGGAGTTCTTATCCAGGGTGATAATACAGTATTGTGGGCTAGGGGTTCTACTCATGAACTGACCAGTTGTACCTCTGTGGTTACAGCAGGACAGAGTAAGGGAAGGTTGGTGTTGTTGTCAGGAATGCAGAAGGATTTTCTTGCCTTAGCCGAAGGTGCCCAGACTAGTTGAGTAGTAGGTTGCAGTATTGTTATAATATAATTACACGACTGAGGTGAAGCAGCAGCAAGTGGCATTACCTGAGAGGGCAAAAACATCCAGTCTGGAAATGACGCAATTAGACATATGCAAGACAAGAGGCTTGTTTCAGATCCCTCGCATAACATAATGCATTGTGGGGAAAAAACGTAAGAAATTCTGGTGATAACTACTCCACATGACACTTGGCTTTAAAAACTTGCGGTAACTCCAGAGTACCTCCCTTCTGGGCCAATGATAGGCCACCAGCTGGCATCAGATAAGAGCAGCACCCGCTATGCTGCTACATCCAGATAAGAGTCAATAAAAATCAATTAAAAGTTAAGTAATCAGTTACACAATCAAACAATCATAGACAACACATTTCAAACTAAAAAGTGCAAAATACGTGGCAGCAATCAAGCAGCAACAAACTATAGCCTATATCACACATCATTATATAGGCTATAGTTTGTTGCCTATATAATGACAAACTATAGCCTATATAATCATTTATTGTAGCTTGTATACTACAATAAATTATTCACATACAGCCTACTTCCCCACTCTCACAATAATGCCACTTCTCACCAGTATTGTTGAAGGCTGCCTGTTGCCAGCACTGATACTAACTTTCTAGCTTTCCAGTCCTCCCTTTTTCTTTGAGGACCATATCCGTTATGTTTAAAAAAAAACACAAACAAAATTTCACTCCAGATTCAATTGTTGCTATTAACAACAATTGAATCAGTTGAACAGTATTAATATACAGTAAAAGTTGTGGTAAACAACAGTTACAGAGTCGAGCAACAACATAATCACTACACACAGGAATCCATACAGTACAGTGTACAGAGTATATATGCAGTACAGGATGTGCAATAAAGGCCAGACCACAGCTGTGTGAGAGACAGAGATCTCATTCCAAAATTCAATAAGATGAGTAGAATTTCATTACAGATGTTCAGCCTGAATATGACGGCTCCATCAATAACCACCCTACATGTGAGAGGCAGAGGGGTGAACATGACAGAGTCAGTCGTATAGCCATGGCAGAATCCATATCGGATTGTTTCACAGTTCCACTAGCTTGAGTCCTCTTCTCCCTCCTTCCTTCATTCTCTCCAGTGCCTCTTTGTTTTGCTGATGCCTTTCTTTCACTCTCTCTACCCCCCTCTCTTTCTTCCACCTTCACTTTTTTTCTTGAAAATAGAAATGTCCAGTCTTTCTTCAGTGGAGCAAGGAATTGCATCTCGAGTGGTCTGGTTCAATACTGCTGTCCACTCTTCTTGCCAGACAACCAAGATGTTTGCTTAAAAAAATATGGCCCTTGTTTTGATTTCCAATTACAGTCTCTGTCTCAGTGCTTCTCTCCTCTTCATTGAGACAATTTTCACTTGTCTAACAACTACCTGACAAATATAGAGACAGTTTAATAGTTAATTATAAGTAGCATAACATGATTCAATGAAAAAAGAAAAGTTTTTTAATTTGTCCTTACAAAAAATTCAAATCCCTGCCCTCTGCTCTGTCCTGTGTATTAATGTAAAAGGAAATACAGCCCTTACTGACTCTTTTTCTTTTGATATCAATGCAAAATTTTGTCATTATCAGTCCTGTAATAATCATAAGCAATGCTCTAACATATTGCTGAGTCATTTTGTAACAGAATTTTACTGAAGTTCATTATAATTAAATTTGAAAAGATTTATCCCTCAAATCCAGACTTCACAAGGTGAAAAACTACTTTTCATTATATTATAAGATTTTCTTATAATGAATGACCATTTATCAGACTCAGATTAAAACGCTCCTCCAGAATGACATGAACAACGGACTCAGTATGGATTAGACATGTACATTATCATCATAAAAGGCTTTTAGGCTTTTTGTTACATAAAATATAAAAATCCTGAAATACTTCCACCACAAATATGTCATTTCTATTGATCAAATTTGTCTTATCATGCACGAAATCCACTGGCGAGGCAGAAATATTTGTGTACAGCCACTGCTTTGGTTGCATGAATGCAGGCTACCAAAGTTCACATTTTTCAATTACCTCTCTCTGCCATCTGGAACCGTTACCCCTTGGTTACTGCTTGGGCCAACCTTTGTTTTGTTTAATGTATGTTTGAAAAAAAAAACATTTAAAGGCAGGATATGCTTAAATTCTGAAATGCACTACTAAATTTCTAATGAGCAAGCATTAATTTAAATACACCTGTAGTGTCAGCTAGAATTACAGAGTCTGTGAAAATCATCACATTGCAGGATGAACACCTGCCTTATTTAGCTTTAAGTGAGAGGTATGGTATTTTAATTCATCCTCCTACAGTAACTAATAAAGAAAACTATATAAGAACTTAGAGAAAAGAGTGGTACCTTCTGCTTAAACAATCTTTTGTCTTTTCTGATCTGTCAAAATAAGGGAAAAAACAAACAAAAAAACAGCCTAATAGTCAGCAGTAAGCAGTCCACCCAGAGATTCACGAGTGTTGCATTTGTCTTTCTCCACAACTTTAATTCCCTACAACTACCATAAATATCTTGAAGCAAACCACCCTACCAGAAAAGGTTTCTCACATTATTGTAAAATATTAACACCTTTAGCAGAATAAATGAAAGCACAAACAAAATAATTTGGTGTACTGTTGGTGACAGAGTCATCTGAACATTCCTCGTTGGCATTAAAGTAATAGTTAATCTCACAAGGTATACACTACGCACGACAACATTTTGAGTTTGTTTGCTGCTTTCTTTTCTCATTTCCTTTCTTGCAATTTAAGTTATTATATCAAGAGCGCATTACCGTACATTGCTAAGGATGCACACTGGGGCTGGAATTTTTCTGCCCAAGCAGGCATCGAAAGAACTATTCTCAGTCCATATACAGTGGATTAGAGACCCATAAATGCACACCATACATATTTATCAAGAATCAACACATCTAGGCTGTATATCAAACTTGATAAACAGGAGTTTATATCAAACATCTAGTCCTATCAGCTGTGAAAGTGATATATTTTTAAATACATCTGTATCTATTACTAAACACATTTTACTCTTGGATCTTTTTTAGTTTTTTGCGCACAGTCTACTATACTTTTCTCCTGCATGATGACATGAGCTTCATTAACAGCTCATTACAAGCTTTTACATCAGTTCCTGTGGTAATCACTGAACAAAGATGTTGATACATACTGTGAACTCCACCGTAGCAGATGTATCACATATTTCAAAACTCATCATAAAACACATTGGCACCTTACCTAAGAAAGGGTAAATTATCCAGTTGCATCAGCAGCAAACTGCTGGAGAGAAAGAAATAGAAGAAGAAGAACAAGAAGAAGAAGAAAACCCAAGAAAAACAGGTGGGTGACCACAGAATAGAATGATGGGACAGCAACTGGAGCCGTCTGTGATTGGAGCATTCCTAGCCCCAGTAAACCTTTCTTTTCTCACCACCATGTGCAGAGTGTTGATAAGAGACATCATCCCACTGAGTCATTAATCAACTGTGAAATGTACAGCTACCTGCCGCTTTCTTATTCCCGTGCCCCCAAAACCCCTCCGCTACCTGCCTCCTCTGCTTCTCCTCTTCTTCCCCATCTGTAAAGAGAAGAAACAAACTGGACTCCACAAGGATTCCTTTTTAGAAAAAAAGGAAAATTGCTCTCCTAGCAAATTCCCTGTTTCAAGTTTTTTTCACTCCTTCCCAGTCATAACCACACACACACACTGACTTGTGTACACCTGCATTCACACAGAGACAAGCCTGAACACTCAGCTGGTGTTTAAACACAGGAATGCAAGGACACAGGGACAAAAGCAGCAGACACAACTGCTGTGCAACTGTGCAACTGGTTTCCACTTCAGAGTTGTGCAACAGAGCATTTTGTTCTACACAGATACATGTCCTATACGCATTTCTATCTCAACAGCTTAAATTATGCTCATGCAGACAGATGACTATATCATTTTGGTATTACATCAAACATTCAAACCTAGCTGCCACAGTTCACTTTTTTTTTTACCCATGAAACCACTTTACTCTGCCTCTTTTCAAGCTGTCCCACTACTGCACTCCTGCATTGACTTTATCTGCCACAATATCTCTGATACATTACTAAATTGTGCTGTGTGTTGAGTAGGTCTCCTGCATATACATTCTCTTAAGCTGTGTAAGAACTGCTGATCTGTCGTCTTTTCTTGCCCAAACTCAGACCAACTCCTGGGAGAAGGGGAATTAAAAGAGGAGAGTTTTGAATTTTGATCAGTTTATTTGCATTTTCAACATGTCAAACCCCTTAATTTATCTGCCAGTTTTGATGGCCATTATGGGAGACTGCAGTGCGTCATCAATTTTTCTGAAAAGTAAGCAAAAAACTGACCAAATCAAAGTTTGATTAATAGTCATAGAGGTGTAGACAGCATTGTTCTGGGGACAGCTGTGTAAACAGGAGGCTCAGAGAGCTCTCAGCTGTAAATCATCTGATTGAGCAGACTGTAAAATATACAGAGCAGGGCAGAAGTTCACTTTCATGTTATATTTATGTAACAGAATATACTGCTAACAGATAGATGCAGACATTTACATTTATGGCATACGGTGGCGACATGACTAACTAAAGGAAAACTCTTTTTTTGGTTCTACTCAAAGGGTGAAAGCCAAAGGGTTGAACATGATGTGTCAGTCTTTGACTTCTTACAGAACATAACCCAGAAACATCACCAGATTCTTGTTATCATTCAGGTACAAATGCTGCAGTCTGTTTGCATTTTGCCTTCTCACAGTAATAATCCTGCAGCAGACTCATGAGCTCTAAATAATTCAGCTACAATGTAAAATACATAAAGGTGTAAGCAACTGCAGGTAAAGAAGGGCCCAGGTGTCAAACTGGTCAAACACATCTCACCACAGTATGCTCAGATATGTGTGTTAAGGGGAAAATTTTGAGCTGTTTCTGTGATGGGATCTATATTATGGCTGTAATGCATTATGGACCACTGTGGCTGTTCCTGCTGGTGAATTGGCAGCTCTGCTTCATCTTTGTTGGATTTCTCCCTGTGAAAATTGTTTAATGTTGATGTCAGATAAGAATCTTTTGCTCTTTGATTCTCAAATACTGAGCCTGACTTTTACTGTCAATGTTTTAGCTATGTTTTAGATAGATTTGTTTAAATCAAGCTGTTTTGATACATCATGCTTGCAGTATTTATTTTACTAAAACAACCATAACTCTAAATCACATATTCTATATCTTAAAAGTAATTTAGATGAGTGTTTAAACTTTTACAGAAGTAAATTATAATTCAAAAGGAATGTAGTGTTGCCCGACACAATATCTCATAAAGAAGGAGAGAGATGCTTGAGATGCATGCAGGTTGTAGAATTATTTCTGACAGCACATGCAAATTATTTATGTGTTTGGTTACATTATGTTTTCAGAGACACAGTTTGAAAGTGTTATTGATGTTATAAAACGTGTGATTATTAGATGAGACTACTGGAAAATGCCTAAAGTCTGCTCTTTTTTTACAGCATACATTCACCAGATCTTTTGACATTAAAAATGTAAGCCAAAACATCAAACGCGGTGTCATTGTTCAGATGTGTTGAAGGTAGATCTTACAGTTAAAATTAAGTACTACTTTGAGTGTTAGACATTTTAGATTCTCAGAGGCACAGAGCAGTAAACAGTTCAGGAAATCATTTCTACCAGATCTGACCACACTGTATATGCTGAAACCACAGTTAACTATAACATATTGAGCACAGTTTAATTTTACATCTGTTCCCGTGACAGATTGTAAACCTTTTTCCAAATCTGCCAGTAACATAAAGCTGTTTGATTCAGTAGCATGCATTTATGTGGCAGAACACTATACTTGATGTGTTGCCTAAAGACATAAACATTTTGGTGGAAATACTGATTGTGCGGTGACACTCAACATGCTTTCACTGCAAGGAAGGGAAAATATGATGCAAGCATAACCATGTAAAAATACATTTTTCATTTGCAAAAATACCACTGAAAGTTTGAATATTCTTCAAGCATGTCATTCATCACATTTTGAAAAGCACTGCATCATAAGGTAAAAATAATATTGTTAGTATACTGTATATTTAAACACTAAGAATATTAATGAATGAGTATAATAATCTATTAGGAAGGGATCTCACCACACTCTCACCAGTGTACTACTCAAAATTTAGGAAGTTAATGAATATAAATGATTCTATCCAATATTGATTGCAATATTGTCAGTGTATTGCTGTTCAAAATATTTTGCAAATAAATGTTCAATCAAATGTTACAATATTACATTTTATAATGAATGACTGCAAAGTATTAGATAAACTGATTTTCTGAAGTAACCAGATCTTATATTTCAAATTAGGCTTGATGCCTTCCAGTTTCAATGATACAAGTCTGTTTTGCAGCCTATTCTCAAATGTACATTGAAAACATTATCAGCTGCATTCATCTTTTCCATACTGGTGAAATCTCTTCCTAATTCTACTCAAAGTTCAGGAAGTGCTCCTTGCTCTGTGCAAAAATCAAGTGAGTACTTTCTAACGCTAGTCTTTGGAGTATGAAATCCCCTTTCTGTGTTTCCCCTGACTGCATTTATATGGTGAGCAGTGGAAGGAAAAGTTCCAAAAGGAGGGAATAATTTCAGAAGATACGCACTTGAATCTGCCACCACAGACTGCTGAAGTTATTAACTGGAATAAGAAAATGAACCAAGACTGGGCTTTGTCCTCCATCAGTTACAGATATAGGCCTTGATCAGAATCTCTCCTTTAAGACATCAGTTCGTACAAAGCAAATATGAAACTCCTTTATTGAAAATACCATATTAACCTAAAGGGGTAATTCTGGGACATAGCCTTTTTTACTTTCTTGCTGAGA
Organism: Rastrelliger brachysoma; assembly: GCA_024605115.1. Lineage (NCBI taxonomy): Eukaryota > Metazoa > Chordata > Actinopteri > Scombriformes > Scombridae > Rastrelliger > Rastrelliger brachysoma. Next base: position 1,054 of record JANJYP010241832.1, on the reverse strand, counting down.
AGATTGATACTGCTGTCATGTCATGTTGTGTATGCTTAATATTAGGCTACATGATATTAGATATATTTTATTTTGTTTGTAAGTCTCATACAAAATGTAGTTGAAGGTCACTTAGTAAAGACTACGGGACACTATTAAGAGATGCATCAGCAAGGTTAGTGACCAGTATGCAAACTGACTAAAACCAGTATCCTGATTAGATGTTGACTTGTAAGTGACATACGGTTTAATACGGCATGCAAAATTATGGAAAAGACAACCCTCTGTATAACTTACATGTGGATTTTGTTACCTCTGGACAGAGCAAGACTACGTGTTTCCAGTCTTACCGCTAAGCTAAGCTAAGCTAAAGAGCCCCTGCCATTTGCAGCAACCTTGTCTCCTCAAAATTGCATTTGCACTAAATTGTTTTCCCAATTAAATTGCGCTAGCAAATGTAATCGCTGCCTGGATCATGTTCACAGACACTGTATTTTCAAATGAATAAAGTGCTACATTTATATATTGCTGAGGTTGGTGCAGACATGAGTGGTATCTAACTCGTCCCCAAAAAAGTAAATACGCATCTTTACTACAATTATACCTTAAACTACATTGTTTTGATGTTCTCAGTTTTATACAAACAAAAGATTTCCCAAAATTAAGGATAGTTTCAGATTTATTTCAGTAAATAGATATTGTCCAGAACTGTGTGTATTTGCATTAAGGAAATGCTTGAATTCCTAAAATATGGGACTTTTAATATCTTCCTTGAAATGAGAAACAATGGAGATAAAACATGTCCTGGCTGGGTCACAAGCACTTACCCTTATCCTCAAAAACCCTGTAGTTAATTACACTATGCATCATAACCTCTGCTCTTTGAGGGGGACAAACGAACCCCACTGGCAATTTCAGCCGCTCCTTATAAGCACCATTTCTCCTGGATGTAAACACAGATGCACACATGCTGTAATAATTGTCAACACACACAGTGAACACAGTATGATACTCACACACAGGTAATAACTTTCCAAGCAGCTAGAGCTTGTTTAATCTCATCCCTGTATACATT
>JANJYP010241747.1:0-13219 GCA_024605115.1 Rastrelliger brachysoma | reverse complement strand
TATATATATATATATATATATATATATATATATATGAGAGACAGACAGGAGGCCAGGCTTGTTGATGGGAGAGTGGGGGCAGCGGAGCTCATACACTGGCCCCTCTCCCTTGGGTGACTCTCCTGCTGTCATTCTGTGCCTTGGTAAGCCTTCGACCTTCCTCCTCATCCTCCTCCTACCACCTCCTCACCCTTGGTCCCTACTCAGGTCGTCACCCCTCCAACGCACTCCCCTTCCCTCCTCTTTATCTCATCTTCCATCTCCTTCTCATCCGGCGGGGTTGAAAGCTTTTCGACCCTCACCATGCCAAAACAGTCAACACTTCCATGAGCAAGGGGCACGTGAAGAGAAGACCTTGTTGAAAATAAAGGAGGAAAAAAAAGCCCCTTTTGGTCTCTACTGAGGAGCCGCTGTTGTTGTACACCCTGTCCAGGCACTCCCCACCCTCTTGACGCCCGCCCGTCTGCCAGTGCAGCCTCTGTCACGGAAAAATGAAAAAAAACCACACACTGGTAAACTCCCATGGCAGCTTCCAGTCACCCCAAATGGTCACCAACGGGGTTCAAAACTTATGGGCTTGAAGCGAGTTTTTTTTTTTTTTTTTGTCATTTTACTATTATTGTATGTCGACTACGTGTTTGTTCAATGGGAGTCACTGGGAGAGGAGCGATAAAAGAATAATCCATTGATGGCAGCTTAAGGTGTTATCCTCCACACTCCCAGTGGTCCGTCCCGACATAGTGTTACCCGTTGATCAGGGGACCTCTTGAGATACAGCAATATTACCATCTTGTGCTTTTTGAGGGAGGGTGGGCGGGCAGGGTTTTTAAGACAAACAGGTGGTTTTGCTTTTGACTCTGTGGTGCATTTATTGTTGACCAACTCTTTATTGACGTTTTTGTTTTAATGGATTTTTTACCTCCTATCTGCACTCTCTCTCCAAACACTGCAGGAGGGCAAAAAAAACTAGAGGTTAAAAATGTTTTTTGTTTTTTTTTTTGAAAAGCTGTTTTTTGTCATCCAGAGTTTACATTCATGTCAAGGATTTGTACATGACTGTTTGTAGCAAAAAATGTCCTTTTTTCAGTTTGTTGGTCAAATGAACAACTGAGTAAGTAAACCATGTTGATGGCATAAAATTATTCTCTTGCACAGAACCTCCCAGTAAGATAAAGATGGAGTAAATGGGATGAGCAGAGGGCCAGACATGAGATTAGAATTTTTCAGTGGCATCATTGAAAAATGAACATAGCACACACTTGTTGACTGGATCTGGTAACATTTTGTTTGGAAGCTGGATGGGAAATTGTTATGGAAATTCTTTTAATGATGTGCCTTGAAAAAAGTTATTTTCTTAAAAAAAGCAGAGATTGTACCTGTTAGTAAACATTCAGTTGCTCTTATTTTTAACCCCCTGGGAGAGACAACACAAGATGCCACCACTTCTTTATTTTTTTATTGCGAAAAAGGTAAAGACATTGATCTCATTTATCTTGTCTAAAATTGACTTCAGAGCAAGTACAGACAAGGTCTGATATTTGCTTTCATGTTTCTGTTGCACAGAGATTTACTTAAGTGTGTGGGTTTTCTAAGAACACAAAAGCACAGTGTGATGTTTGGGGAAGTCAGTAGGCAGAGACACACAGAGAAAAGAGTGAGGGGTGAGTGGGTGGAGTGAAGTAATAAGACTGAGAACAGTCTGCGCAGAGATTGGGGTCAAGGCACAAATGTCTGTGCGCACAGATGAATTCAGAAACACACAAGACACCTTTGTCTACCCGAGCCTGCTGTGTTAACAGTGCTTTTAAAACCGACATGGTAACTTCCATGAATTATTCCTGCCAAATAAATAGTCACTTTTAAACCTTCCATACTGATTGATAGGTAAAACTTCCTTTATTTAATTCCAGATAGCTTTAAGTACTTGTAGGCTTTAGGTCAGCAGCCCCCCTTTCTGGACATCAGCCTTCATGTTGTTTCTCCTTATTTTCAATCTTCATGTATCGAGCGATACTCTACACTCTACGCATGGTGTCTTTCCATCATTAGGATTCTCCTTTTGTAACCACAAGAACCTGGGGACATAGCGAGGGTGAGCTGGCTGGGGTTTCGTTGAGAAGAGGGTGGTGTGGAGTTTGTTAGGGCTGACATACTGTGCAGAGTAGGGAGAGTTCTGTGCCAGAGACCTGTGAATATTTTCTTTTAAGTAGATGTGTAATATGCATTCAGAAGATGTTATATAAGTTCTTTTTTTTTCTGGATTTGTTTTGTGTGTGTGAGTGCGTGTACACGAGTACCTGGTGCTGGCTAAATTTAGCAAACACTTGAAGGTATTGTGTATTCTCTCATTGTAATATAATTAAAAATGTTTTATACATAAAACTCTCTCTGCAGCCTCATTATTGCCTGTAAAATGATTCACAATACGCTGCTTAATGTGGAGAAAAATACCACAGAGCAACCTTCAACTGAACAAATCAATAGGAATACGCAGATAAAGATGTTCAAATGTTACAAGACTTCCTGTTTGGTTTGTGCAGCTGTGAAACTGTCATCTGCAGTCTGGAAAATTAATCAGTTTTTAAAGGGCAGAGTTCATCTTCTGTCACTGTTGAAAAGGAGAAAAGTTAACTGATAAAAAAAAAAACAGGCTGATTTAAAATCAATATCTTGTCAAATTTTTATTAAAGCTCAACATGACAGAGAAAAAACTTACAATTGTTTAAACATAAGACATCTTGCTACCAGGTTAAATATATCTACAGACTCAATATTACATATTCATAATACTAAATAATCCTTTTAAAATACATCACATTCATATTTTTTCAACTATAATTCAAGTCTTCCTGCAGAAAATCCAGTCAATTCCATCTTAAAGGGAATGCAATCACTGAAATGTTCACAATAAAATAATATCATCATCGATACTTCAGCTTATCTCAACAGTGACACACTCATACAGTTAAAGGCTAATCACATTACAGAGTGAAATTACAAGTCACTTTGGTTTCTCTTGATTATCAGTGCTTCTGTACAGGCCTTGCTGGCAGTGACTAACCAGCAGCATTTACACCCAATTTTCTCTTTAAGTTTGCAATAGTTGACAATATATTATGTTTGGAAGTGGGAAGTTTATTGAATAGATTACATTTACATAGCACCTTTCTAGTCTTATCGACCACCTGATGAGCATTAAAATACTTGCAACCATTCACACACACATTCATACACACATGATGGCAGAAGCTGCCATGTAAAGGTGCCAACTTGCTCATCGGGAGTGATACAGCACTTCTTTGTTCACAGCAGCTCACCTATTCACACTCATACACCATTCTGAGCGATTTGGGGTTCAGTATCTTGACCAAGACAGGTGCAGACAGGACGAGCAGGTCATCGGACTACCTGATTAGTGGATGACCTGCTCTGCCTCCTGAGCCACAACTGACCCGGTGTATTACAGTGCTGGACCCAGAAAATTAGTGTTTACATGCAAATTAGTGTCTTGGTTTTGACTCATCACGATTAATGTCACCTATATATGAGAACTCTGGTTATGCATTTTTCTTTTGACATAAAAATAATAACAACATAACAATCCAGGTTTCTGATCATGAGTATGCATGTGTGTCTTTGATTTCTTAACACTCCTGTTCTTACAATCTTTTAACAGTCAAGGAGGACACTTTGGTTCCTGGATGTTACAGATCTGCTGCATTTCCTACTAAGCTCAATTTTATCACCAGTAATGGACGATGCATATGTTTTTTAGGGTTTTCTTTCCTGCATAACCCAATTCCTACTTTCCCTTAATTTCAGGATGTTGATCATCATTCAGTGTAACATGCTTATGTAAGCACCTGCTAACATGGCATAAAATGTTAAAATGTTAACATCACATAACATCCTGGTTTCTAGCAGAAAAAACCTGCTAGAATATCTAAGGCTCTCTAAACATTGATATGTAACTGCTTAATACATAACCATGATACTAGTCCACATGTAAACACACTCATTGTAAAATGAGTAGGAAATCATGAGGCAAAGGACACAAAATGATTTGAAGGATCATTTTACAAAAGGATTTTAGAAGCTGTAAAATCCCCTGCAAACTGTAATTGTTGCCTCTCCTTGCCAAAGTGAAATTAAAAGTAGTCACAGTCATATGATTTGGTCTAATGACTTAAGGCTGGACTAATACCTAAAGCAAAGTAATATCTTACTTGTATCACTGATAACATACCAAACTGTTCATTGAGAATTGTATCATTTTTCATAAAAATAAGTTTATTAGATTTAAATATTAAATATTTGACCACGATATCAAAATATGAATTTACAGCTGACATAATTACAGCATTAAAAGGGTGTTGCTGGTCAAAGTCTGAAAGTTTACACCAAGGCCATAGGTTTCATTCAAAGGCTAATGACCTGAGATTTAATGAAAGCAGAAAGAGAAAGAAAGAGCTTAGAGGACACAGAGAGAAATAAAAACCAGTCTAGCTGTAGAGATAAGCTAACCTGACAGAAGCTGGTTCCAACATTAGAAAAAAAACTGATAAAAACTGCATTGAGAAAGATCCCAGCAAACCTTCTGTCTCATCGCGATAATCAAGATGATCAAAAGGCATTGTGCTGACTTCATGTCACCTGTACGCTACTTCACACTCTGTCACACATACTGCGGGGGCTTCTGTGGGGCAGCAGCAGCTGACGCCAGGCTCTTGGCTGCCTCCTTGGCCTTCTCTGATGCGTCTTTCACCCTGTCCCTGTCCCTGAGCAGCCGCTGGGGCGTCTCTCCTGTGAGTCCAGATAGAAAGAGCCAGAGAGAACAGAGTCAACAGTTTTATGCATGTCAAAATACAATTTACTGACAATATATAAGGGCATGCAAGATGAAAAGGTGACAAAACTTAACTATAATAGGCCTTCCTCTACAAAAAGTCTGTATGTTGTCCTGCGCAGCCTAACGCAATACTAGAGGCTGCATGAACTCTCAGCCTTTACCTCACGTGAGAACAACAACAACGTGAGTCACAATACAACAGAGCAGCTCGACTGTAATGTGAAGGAGACAGAAAGAAACCAGAGACTGAATGTTTCCTCCACTTATAGGTGCTTTCAGACAAAGCTGTGGGTTTCCACCAAGAGCCTTGGCAGGTGGCTGTGTGCTAACAGGGAGAAACCTCTTCACCTACTCACATAGTTACATAATTGTTTGTTAAAATGACTTTCTTATTTCTTTTTGTAAATTTTTACTTTGACATCATCATCATACATTTTTCTTGGAATACCTGCCTGCTAGAGTCGATTTTGAATACTCTATAAAGCGAGCATTGTGTTTGATAAGCACACTATTAAATAAAAAAGTATAAATCAGGTGTCTAGATTAGCTGGCAGTGGAGATATGTGTATAGCATAAAATCACAGCTTGCTTCAAACCGTCCCTCACATGACAACTCTGTTTGCACAACAGTGTAAAATTTAATGTATTTAGAAGGAAATATAAAACATAAGTGGCAATGACAAACATAACTAGTGACATTCCTCAAAGCTTTTAAAGAATTAACACTGTAGGACCGCTGTTCTACATTACTTGCCATTGACTAATACTGCCATACAATGGCCACATGTAGTAAGTGACGCTATTATCCAGTCTTGTCGCAAGGTTTGCTTCTGTAGTAATCTGTCTAATCTAACAATGTGATTTTTAATCTAAGCAAAAATGCAGTAAGATCAAAAACAAGATAAGAAATGCAAAAGAGAGCAGCTGAATAGTTGCTTCATTTTAGTTTTGCTTTCTGATTTGTATTACGGCAGTTCAATACAGTACAGGCAGCATGTAAAAAAAGTATTAATACCATTTAATTGTTGAACAATGGGCCTCAGGCAAGAACGTTTTATATTCTTATCCTAAAACTACCTGAACTTGTAAATCGGTCATTTCACCTCTCCTCATGAGGTGCTGATGTTAGCGAGAAGTGATCATTACAATACACACCCCTAAAATTGCCATACAAGGCTCCATGTTCTACTCCGTATGTTTCATTAACAAAAAAGCTTGCCGCAGAGTAAAAATGTTGCGTGGCTTTAAGTCCTGTTTTCAGAAATCAGTAAACAAAAACATAAACTTAGAAGTAAATCATCAACCACAATGATGAAAACGTGGTAAATAGAAGTATCAAATTATTTGTCTTAGTTACATACATATAATTTGAAAATTTAATTTTCAGTGTCATAGCAAATCAGATTAGGACATTGCATTTTAAGTTAAACGACAGTTTCTCCCTTGTGCAGAAAGACATAGATGACTTACTCATGACAGTTTACTCATTAAATTCTAAGTCTGAGAAAACTGATGGATTATGACGCTCTTTAATGACTCATGCCTCTCAAGAACAAATATAACATATACGAGGTTCTTGTGAAAACCAATTGTGTACAATTTTCAGGTAAAAAAAAACATAACAATAACAAAATAAAATATGTTCTTGATTATATATACATTTTACTTAGTGTGTATCATATCAATACACAAAGTCTAATCAAACTGTGGTATTGATGTTAAATCCTTTATTTAACATCAAATTTGGCATCAACATTCATCATTTTGACTTAAATGGGAAAACAACACTGCCTGGAAATTACTGTAACTAGAGAGAAAGATCAGTACTAAGGTTGTCTTCATTTCATGCAAAAATACCAATAAGATACTAAAACTACCTACATACACTACCTAAATCTATACCACTAGATTCACTTTCCTGTCACTTCTCTCAGTTTTACTACTACAAGTTTCTGCTCTTTGATTTTTTTCAAGACAAGTACAACATGTACCTGCCTACACAACACACAGATAAGACAGTCACTACCTCTGCTACACACACTACTGTGCGATGGTCATATACTGTACGGCATCATGTGACAAACCTGGACAAGGCCAGGGATGGCAGATGGATGCCCCGCTGTTAAAATACTCACCACAACGCTCAGCATGATGCCAATTCCTGCAGTGCCATCAACAAAGGGGCAGTAGGACAAAAATCACAACAATGGGAGAATGTCCTTTCAGACGACACAGCGCTGCATCAGCACAATGCACACTTTGTAGCACAACACAAACCTGACTTGTCAGGATGCATTGCCAAACAAGGCACTGCTTATTCCGTGTCTGCACAGCTCCAGCTATACCTGCCTGATGATTACTGACTTTTCATTCTTGATGGTTTGTGTGACACCGAGTTATCTTCTCAGCAAAGATCATGGACACACATTTACAGATGTTTTTGTTCCTATCAACTCATTTTGCAGCCTGCGCTTTTAAAATTTACAGGGAGCTTATTACTGCGTGTATAATGAGTTTATCCATTATTTTACATTTGTTTGTCTTAGGGGATAGGTTTTCTTCATATTCCATGCTCTACAATATTTTGTTTATGCAACACTAACTACCCAAATAGTTTATGTCTTAGTCTAAATTCAGAAATCCAAGCTGCTCACCACTGTGGTTGTCATGGTTTCATATCCCTCTGCAGTCGTTTTGGGTGTTTAAATCACGACTTGAGGGTACTGAGAGGCTTTACTGACACAAATAAGCATTCCTGTATATGCCTTCAACTGCTCTGTGACACTCAGGTCCACTTTGATTAGATAAAGAAGGATTTAGTGTCTTAAGCTGCATTCACACCAAATCTGGCAGTGTGGTATCTTCCTGCAGGGTTATGAGGAGGTGTGTGCAAGTTTATTTGTGCTGTAGAAAATAACTTCAGCAACACAATCAGAAAATAACGTTTAGTGTAACATATTTAACGTTACTTCTCTGATTGCTGGCTTATGTGATTGTTACAGCAGGGTTGTGTGTTGGCAAAAGTTGATTCTGCTACAACTTCTTCCCCCTATAGCTGCTGCAGGATTTTGTTTTTTACTCCCATTGAAATGAATAGTATGATTGACGTTTTTTTCCCGTATTGTCAGATTGGGTGTGAATCAAGTCTTAGGAAGTAAATGTTAAGCTTGGACTGCCTGTGGTGAGCCACTTCAGTTTTGACTTCCACTGAGAATGTTTCAAGGATGTTTAGACATGTTTGCAAATATAAAACAAATGTTTCATCTATAAATTAAAAATAAATATAGTGTACAATGTGTTTGCGTGGGTTAGATGTTTTGAGGGAAGACGGCCCTTCTTCCTATGTGAGTTTTCTCCCTTCCAGATATGGTAACTGTTAAAAATAAACTGTTTTGCTATCTCCTCCTCACTTGTCCTTGTATTCCCTTTTTTAATTTCTGGTGATGTGTACTTACCCTGTAAGTTTGACAGTGCATATTCCAGCCCTTTCATGGCTTTCACCTGGTTGCTCTTGAAGCGGGCCAATCCAAACTCCTGGTTAAAAGACAAAAACAGGAAATGGCTTTACATGGGGGAGACGTCTGAAAAACAACGTATAGCTGGCACATCTTCGCTCTCATTTTCTCCCAGGATATTAGAACGAGCCTAGCATGTTTCATAGTTAATAATAACAATTTTAAGCTGACAATGTTTTGCTTCTCCCCTCAAATCTCCCATTTTTTGGTATTTGTAAACAGGCTCCCACACCTCAGGCCTACAAATCCAACTACAGGCTTGAAAATAGGATTCTGTATGTCATCCACTATGATAAAAAAAAAACCCAATGCATTTACTTGAACTGAAACATTAACATATACCTTGGCATATAATAATTAATAATTTTTAATACTGGCCAGAAAACCAGAAAAAACTTTCACAGATAATCACAAAATACTTTGATATAAACATGGTTAATATGTTACTGTATGCAGGGTGAAAAGTACCTGAATAGGTCTGGAGAAGCCATAAATGCTCGATGATATCCACGCCTCCCGTTTCAGCTGGGTGGTGGCTGGCTGCTCCCCGGAGTCTCGGAAAACACAACGTTCTTCAACTGACTGATTTTGGGAGTGAAAAAAAGCATCAGCAGGTTATGGTAAAGGACATTTTACTTTCTCACATCGTTCAGGACACAATGTAAAAGAGGCATAGCTTTGTATGTACAGTTGTGACCAACAGATATTTAAGAGCTGACTCATAGTGCAAAAAACTTATTTGAGCTAAATAAACTTAACTAATTATATGTTAAACCAATGATAGATAATTACAAGTGGGAATCTGTGTGAATTTACAATTTCATTTGAATTAGTGCGGTCATGATTGGATCCAAATAGATTCTCAAAATCTATTTTCAATGTTTCTTTAATTGTTTCAAAAAGAAAACATTGTATTCTCCTCTTTAAAATCAGTCCCTTTCGTTGATCATCACTGGTTGGTTACGTTTGCAGTGGATTAAAAACAAAAGCAACATAAATCCATGCTGCTTTATTGTGTAGGACACAGCAGCAAGAGTGTAAAAATAGCACAATCTAAAGCTGCATACAAACAGGCTCTCAAACCCAATGCTTACCATCATTGCAATATTCTTGGCAAATATGATGTTCTTACCTGGGAAAATGTGACAAAATGCACTAATACCCACCTGATACTTAAGATGCTAAATGGTTCCTGCACCACTTAATAGTTTTCTTAAAATTCAAATAAATATACAAGATCTGGTCTGTGCAACCTCTTTAAGGTCCTGTTACTTCAGCCAACACTTTTCTGTATGAGTTTTTCAATTATGAAAAACCCTAACAACTAAAATAAGAAATTGCACTACCTACCACAACTTCACACAAAGACTCATGGCCTGTCAGACATGTCAAAATTTCTTATCTACATAGCACATTGCTCATTTTATTATCATTGTTGTTATTACTGGCTAACCTGTCACGTCTGCACATTTCCAAACAGCCTGCTTTGCATGGCTTAGGTATACATGAGATAGCTACTATTTTTTTAACAATGCGGTATGTTCTCACACAACTGTTTTATAACAACTGTGTTGCGTGACTTTCATGTTAAGTGTTATAATTTCACTAACCTATAACCATGACTTTTAACATTTAATCAGCATCAACATGTGTCTTGTTGCTTAATGTTGTTTGTGTGGTTGTATGGCTTTTACTTTTGCTATATTAATAATACTTGCTGTATCACTTTGTAGGTGTCAAAAGATATCATCAGAAGACTGCAGTTGAAAATTAGCCAGCTAGCTAACACCACCATATGTAGAGAAATGTTGATTAGATACCTGGCAGAAAAAGGGTTAAAAATGTAAACGAAACATGATACTCATATATCGGAGTATCAGCTTCCTCACCATGAGAGTTGTGTGGTTGAGGTTCCAAGTGTAAGTTGTCAGACTCCTATTAATAGGATCCACGATGGAGTCCTCAATGATGTACACACAGCGAGACATGCCAGCAGGGAAGAACCGCTCCGCCCAGCGAGGCAACCGATTGGTCTTCATCAAGAGGCGTCTGGAGAGAAGCCGGTGGTCCGCAGTTACCTCCCGGTACACAACGTCTTCTGTGAGGACATGGGTGCTGATGAGCATAGAAACACAAACACATGCCAGTTAGTGGTTATTTTCAGGTTTCATATTGTTTCTGATAAATTTCAGTTCCATTGAAAACAGTCAATTTACTGGAAATATGTACAGGTGTTTTCTTGAGTCATCTTCTGCTCCAAGTTCACTGCTGATGTTTATGAAAACTTGTGAACAAAGATCTGTCAAGTTTCTAATGTTAAGTCAATTCATAATGAGAATAAAACAGCTTAACCACATAATTTAAAAATTAGTTTTACTTCTCTGGTGTGTTTTCTCAGTTCTCATTTTTGATTTTTGAATACGACTCCTGCAGGTCTGTCATGAGACTGATGCTACTAACACTGGTTTCATACATATAGTCCCACATTAACTGACATGATTATAATAATTATAACGATATTATAGATAACTGTACACATTATTGCTGTGTTTTACTATACAAAGTGAGAAAGTATGTTTGCAGGTTCTGTTTTTGGTTCAACTCAGCTCCGCTAATAAAAGCTTAAATATCTTTAAGAGAGCAAGGACATTGACAGCCATCAGATTCTTTCAAATGAGCACACATAACACAAAATAATGAACATAAAAATATCACGATACCTGAAAGGGTTAGGATACCTCTGCCAGAAAGCAGAGACAACATGGTCCCACATACCCCTGATGTCTGTGTTATTACAGAAATACTTGACCATTCTTCTCTCGCTGATGAGCAGAATGACCTGAATCCTGAACCCTGAGGTCCCTCACTGAGACGACACAAAACAATGAAAACTTGGGTGCTGACTCCATCCAAAGTCTGTCACAGTCCTGTGAAGATGAAAAAAAGCTTTAGCAAATATATGGCATATAATATATTGGTTTAATTTTCACCTTGTAGCATAAAATATTCATTACATCGTGTCACTGTCAAATTAAGGTGATTAAATACATGTATTTGTTACACATTACATTTGTTGGATTAGCCAAAAATAGCCATTTCTGTCTTAGATTCGTAAACAGTTCTTCAACCGATTTCCCAGGAAACTCTTCATCATTATATCTGGAAATATCACAATATGAATTCATATTCATTTATATGCCATAATGCTATCATAGAAGATGTTATAAACCACTAACCTATATTGATAAACTTGACCAAAATATTTTTAATTACATCATTGTAATGTACATTTTCATGCCTGCTTCCCTGTACATAATAAGACGTTTATGTTTACTATAGCTGCCTTTTAAGTTCTTTATATATTTCCACATATTAAGACAATAAAGTTGTTTTTGATTAAGTTCTCTGTACACATGCAGCTGTATGTCCAAGTTAGAGCTTGGAGGATGGTTTTTTTACTGCAGAAAGTAATTGCTCCCTGGTGTATAGCTGAATTGTCCTTATAAGGGAGGGTTTACAATTTTTAAAGTCTGTCCTAAAAAAAGCAGTCAGGTGCCCAGATTAAGGGTGAGCCATGTTTTTGTTGCTGTAGCTATTCATCAGTTTACATTGACCATTAGAAGATCCCTTCATAATGCAATGTAAGTGATAAGGGTCAAAATCCACAAGCTTCCTTCTGTGCAATTTGCAAGTACATGAGAAGTCATTCAAATCAAGTAGATATCGTTCAACATTACAGCTTCTTTAGTGTCAAAGTCACAGCTCAACAGGGAAAAACACAAAGTGGGAATTTTGTACTAAAACTACTGTATAAGTGGCAGATATACACTGAGGTCTCTCATAAGTTCAGACAAACTTTTATATGCATTATTACACAAAATAACTGTGGAGACACTCAGGATTTTAGTCCTCATCACTTAAGACAGACTTAAAAATTGTGAACCTATCCTTTAATGCCTAATTGTGCTCATATGAAAATATTTTTGTATGTTAGCATATTTATTATTATTTACATTAAAGCCTGCACAGGCCTACTATGGCAACCTGAGCTCTTAGCTCTTACTGTTCAGGATCAAATTTGTTATTTTTTTTCCATTAAAGAGATCACAAAATAGTGATTTTAAATGTCTTTTTCTACCTAAATAAATAAAATACACTTCTAATTAATGACTGATAGGAAATTTATAAATCAGAATAGGTGTATAAACTGATTTGAGTCAGTAAGGGTTAACAACTCAGCAAATACTGATTCACGTGGTAATTAACTATCTATTACTGCTTCTTATGCAACTTCCACACATGTCCTTGGCTTGTGGTTTTATATTGCTCTGCATGGGTACCTCGCAGGCTAACGCTGCTGCTAATTATATGCTAGTTACCTGGACAGCTAATGTCGAGCTAACTGTGGTATAAATAACTTACTAGTTCAAAAGTGTGACAACTGATGCTGACAGTGAGACTAAGTGAGGACTCGACAGCTACTCTACCACATCAACAACTTAACCCAGTGAAGGTTGGCTAACATAGCCTGAATGCTAAGTGGACAGTAATTAATGAAGTTTCAGTCGCTCTTGTTAAACAGGGAACAAGGACAGTCTTACCTGATGTATCCGCAGTGTGAGTGCCAGCCTGATGTGTCTCTAACCCACAAATTGACTAGCTTATGTCAGACATTTACACCAATTATTGTGACCCATGTGACATAAACACAGGACAGGCAATGAGGTCTGACAGTCTGACAGATAGATTACCTCATTAAAATCTTCTTCTTCTTCTTCTGATGGTCAAACCGAGACGCAGCAAAGGCGCTTTGGTGCCCTCTACAGGTGAGTTCTGTGGATCCTGATATGAATTG
>JANJYP010241738.1:0-21000 GCA_024605115.1 Rastrelliger brachysoma | reverse complement strand
CTGCATGCTGTCACTGACGGCTTTAGGGTAAGATGATATGTAAATAATTAGGATTAGGCCAGTAAGGGTGTTAACACATTTTATTATGTAATAAGTCATTATGCAGATACCTCTAAACCCATCCTAGTGCCATTTTCAGTCTTTTTAATCTAATCAGCCACAAATGTCCTTATGCAGATTAAACCAAAACACGTCATGTTTTCCACTTCATTAAAATCTCCTCGCTAACCACATAGGGTCATTACTTTTCCTTTTTCCCACGTCCTGTCTTATGTGATCTGAGAAAAAAATCTGTCCTTTGCTATAATTCAATATAATAAAATGTATTTCACATAATATCAAATTCACATGCATTAATGCATCTTGTTATTTGCAGAGAGACACCTCAGTTGAGTTGCAGTATTACCCCCGTGAGGGGCGTATTGATAAGATGTATTTCCCCTACTACGGAAAGAGAGCCCATGTAAGTATTTATCTCCAGTCGGATTGTGTCCACTAACATCCCCACTTTGATGTATTATTGACGGACACTGTCACTCCTCTGATGTAGGAGAATTACGTGCAGCCCCTGGTGGCTGTGAAGCTGCTGCTCAACAAGGAGGACTACAACAAGGAGCTGCCAGTGGAGTGCAGGGTAGAGGGCACTGACCTTCGCAACAATGACGAAAGGGATAAGTTCCTGGGCCGCGTCACCTTCAGGATCAAAGTGATCGAGTAAAAGAGTAAATGTGGGGGAAAAGCAGCTGGAACCAGATGCAGAGGCTGCCCATTTTCCCAAAGGATTTATATTTAAAATTTAAAAAAACAAGGAAAGAAGTGTCAAATCTGTCACAAAGACACCATTTGGGATGTGGCCAGTTAAATGCAGATTAGTTTGGCTTCCAGTAGGAGAGCCAGATAGATGTTGAATGTTGCTTTTGATGATATTTTTTGACCTTTCTTTCCTTCAACGTTCCTTGCTGACCTCCTCAAACATCCCTAGAGACCGAGATATAGGTTCTGCTCCTGATCTGCAGGGGAGTGCACCAGCTAGACAGGAAAAGGGAGGTCTGAACTCATACACTGATGTTACACAGCATTAGGTGACCCATTAGATTTTGTGACCGGTAGTGTTGGAAGGAATGGGCTAGCTACTCAGGCCCTTTACTAAGTTAAAGTAGCCTATCAATGCCACAGTGTAAAAACATCACAAGTAAGAAAAAAGAAAAAAAAATCTATACTATACATACTAAAAAGTAACTAAATTTGCAAAAAATTGGGTTGTGACTGATATTAAAGTGGTGTTTATGCACTGACTTATCAATATTGTGATGTAATTTGTTCAATTTATTTAATATAAAAGTACTTCTTCCAACACTGCAAGTCATAGAATCTGATGGGTCACCAAACACAGTGTAACACCAGTCTGAGATATGTCCGACTTTATGATTTGAATTTCCAGCATGTGCACCCAGCCTGACTGACCACGAAGCTGCGCCTGTTCTTATGATACATGTCCATGTGATGATTGTTGCTAAGCAACACACTTATATCCAAAACGTACCATAACTTCTCCCTTCAAGCTTGCTGTAAAAGGTGACAATAATGCAAACCAAGAAAAAGGGGAACATACATTTTAATGGCAGAGAAATTAAAACTTGTACAACAGCACAAACACAAACAAACGGTGCCGGCATGTCAATTGATCACCACTGTGATCAGTAACGGACGTGGTGGTAGATGAAGAGGTCAGGAAAGATCTGTTATTTATTCTGTAAACAAGACGCACTGCCATTGTTGTTTTTATTTTCTAGTTGTATAATCATCATTTTTTCCGTTATTATTACTGTGGAAACTAATCTCCTGACGCTATCCTCCAGTTGGCTTGTTTAGATACATTAGCCTATGTCATCCTGACCGGGACCAAATAATCAAAGATGTTACAAGTGATTACAAGTTACAGAGCAGGATATCAATAAGAAAGTGAAGCGCAAAACCACAATCTCCACAGTGATATTAGGATCACACACTCACACTGCGCGAATATTACAATGATCAAAACTGTCCAGGTGTGTGGAGCAAACTGCCATAATATCAGCCTTTACACCTGTTCCACACCAGGCGTCAACACACAGAGGGCTCAAGTCTAACTGGTGCACAAGTCATGACCTTAGATTGGTCCTAAGTATTATTTCTATGTCGGACGTGACATCACACCCAAGCTATGCTCAGCTGGTGCACTCTGCTCCTGATCCATCCATCCATCCATCCGTCCACTCAGCTGTTGCACTGATCATTTTTCACTCATTTGATTTGTTTTGTTTTAGTATTGATGTGATTAGGTCATTTATAGCCATTGCAAACAAGCTATTTGGAGCTGTTGTGTTACTGCTGATACAACTTTTTAATGTTTTTATTAGATCTTCCTGCTGTCAGGAAGAGAGTGTTGTTTTCATCTCTCCAAACAATATGAACGACTGTATTATTGCCGGTGCTGAGAGGATTTTTATCTTGCTGTATTGTACAATTGAGAAAGTAGAAATCATTTCCAACACATCTCCAGAGTATTCACATATCACATCACAGAGACTTCATAGGAACGTATGTTGATAATCAAGTATAGCCACTGTATCCCTGTATATGAAATGCCAATTACAAAGTCCCTTTCTACATATAAATACATTGTGATCTTTATCATATTTAGGGAATTAGAGATAGATCTTTGTGTTGTGGTCTGCGTCGCCACAACCAAGTCTTGTGCTGTCTGTCCGTCTGTCTGCATGTCTGTCTGTCTGTCTGCCTGTCTGTCTTCCTGTTTACTCACCTCTCCACTGCAATAGCCAACAAAGTGGGTGAGCCCTACAGGACTAGGTTTAGTTGTCTTGCTCCACCTTGCGGGGTGCTGCGTATTGATGGTGGCTGAGGCGACACACACACACATATATATATATATATACACATACACACACACACACACACATAAGATACAGTGTAAAATTGCTTGAAAGGTGGAGAGACGCTGGAAAAGCATTGCAAAAATAACAAGTTCACTGTAACTATGTACTGTATATCTTTATGTGAAACTGTATATCTATCTGGGTCTCAAAGATTGTTTGTTAGTTTTCTCTCTTCTTCAGCCTGTTGATCTGATTGTCTGCCAATCTATTACTCTTCAATGTATATATATATACACTATCTACCATATTTACTTAATTCACACTGTATTTTTGTCACAAAACACAATGTCTGTGCATTGTAAAGAAATAATTTAAGCAAAGATTTACAGGAAATTATCTTATTCAAAGCTATGTTTACACAGTCTTAAAAGGAACCCGCATTTAAAAGAACAACTTGTAACATCTCTTCAGGGTGCCTTAAGACCTGATGAAATAAATTGTGGAATAAAAGTGATTTTGAAGAAAAGAGCTCTGCTGTCTTTTATTTAAATCATTGTCTTAATTTATTAATCATGCACTTAAGTAGAAATACCAAAACATTTGGCATATAAGTACAAAAAAAGTTATTCAAAAAGTTTCATATAAATTGTTACCTGAGTGGTATTGTAGAAATACAGCAGGTGATAAACTAGAGAAAATAACCCCAACATGAAGTACTTTAGTAAGGTGTTGGGTCATCACAGCTGCCAGAACATCTTCAGTGCTTCTTCTCATTGATTCTAAAAACTCTGAACTGGAGGGATGACTCTAAAAGATATGTTTATGGAGAGTGCTGTGCAAAACATTAGTCCAAAATCTCTCATAGGTGTTCAAGTGACTTGAGATCTGGTGACTGTGAGGGTCACAGCATATGATTCACATCATCAAATCATTCAGTGATCTGTCATGCTCAGTGGATGGGGGCATTGTCATCATGAAAGAGACCACGTCTCCCATCAGGATAGAAATGTCTCATAAAGGTGATCATCCAGATCAACTTTGTACTGATTTGCAGTGACTCTTCCCCCTAAGGGATCAAGTGGACCAAACTATGCCAGCAAAATTGCCCCCACAGCATAACAGAGCCAGCAGATCATCACAGTGTATGGGTCAAGCACTGAGATCTGTATTGGTATTTCCTTTTTCCTTTTTCCTAACATCTAATGGAAATAGTCAGCTGAGGAGGAAATACCCAAAATTGAGTAAATATATTTAGAAACTTTCCACTGCTGCTCTTATATTTTCAGCTGTTTGTTGTATCGCTCTGTTTCTAAAGAAAATCACATGAACATCCGGACACCAACTTTAATTTGAGCTCACTGAAAAATCTTCAGATATATAAACAGATGTGAGATGTAATTATGTAATACATGTGAATGTGAATCAAACACTTTTATGTGCTATATAATGGTGGCAGTAGAGATAAATCAGAAAGGCTGATGGAGAATACTGAGACTCAATTTTAGTGCAGTTTTTCACCTCCAGTCAGTCACAGACTGCATAATCACTTTCAATCTCACCATCACTGTAACACTGTTCTGCTGCCATATGAGGGAGCCAGAAACAAGATGGCAGAGCAGGTTGTGCAGCCTGAAGGACCGAGGGTTAGAGGGACATTTTACATTTCTCTTTTCTGCATTTTGTGATACTCTTACCTTCATAATCAACTGATTGGATCCCAGTATACTTGGCTGTAAGTGTCATTGTATTTTCAATTATTTTGATGTCTGTTGAAACATTATATAGCCTAATCAATGTTTGAATATTTGCACCTGTACCCATAGAAGTCAAAAATATCAAATCAATATTAAAAGGAGACAGATTACATTTGCCTGCTCTAATGTCCAGTTCTCAGTATGCCTTGAGGCAGCAGTAGCACTGTCCTTCACTGTCAACAGCAGTCTGTACCAAAGTCCTCCTCTATGTGAGATAATCTCTAGGGGTTTAACAGGAGCAAGAATCTACCTTAGTGCCTCCTAAGCACTGACTGTCCTTGAGTTGGATTGCTGAAAACACAAGTGGTGTTGTGGTGCTGGAGGCAAAAGAAAATATCTAAGTTATCATGTCATCAGTTTAGTTTTTCCTCTTCATCACTCACTGGATGATTTTTTTTTAAAATTGCTTCATTATTGTTATCATCATACTTATTACTGTTATTATGATATGTATTATACTAACTTATTTCTCACCAAAAAAAACCAAAAAAAAACAAATAACAGAATGTGCAGAAATACAATTTTTCAGCTGAGCATTGTGGCGACTGTCTTCTGCTCAGACTTGTCATTTGACAGTTGCTTTGAGATGCTTCAGAACTGAGGGGATTTGAAGCTGATTTAAGCAAAGAAGGCACAAAGATAATACTGGTTATCGCCTTATGAGCTAAGAGTTGAACTTGCCAATTTGTGGTGGCCTGGAGCATGGCCTGGATGTGCTGAGTATCCTAAAATGGACTAATGCTGTTGATATTTTTAGGCTTTACTCCAGCGTCCTTAGTTCTTTCTCTCTGGTTATATATAGCCTAGAGAACATGCGTAACATGGCACTATTTGGGATGTGCTCTGACGCTGGTGGTAAGTGTGTTCTCAGTGCGCTTTAAAGCCTTAAGACTCCCACAGATCATAGAAAAGACAACAGATGTTTTAAAAGACATATGTTTTACTTTATTCAAATAATTACAGATTCAAGCAAATTTCTGCTTCACGTCTGACATTACTATAGTAGCATGTGTAGCAATTCCACTCATTATATTTACAAGTACATATAATATTACATTTATTTATATCTTATATATTTATATCTTTAGCATTACCAGTGAAAACTCAACCCTGCTCAAGATCTGGACATTTCAAATCTTTAATCAAATAATTACCCTGAGACAAGAATAACAAGATTTCTACTCAGCTTATTTTTTCAGGATCTTGCTAGTTTGAGTTATTTGCACTCATCTCAAACTAAGAGCCCTGAGTTATCAAGCTGTTCTCTTGAGAAAATTGACCCTCGTGTATCGCTCTGGAGTGCAGGTACAAACAACATAGGTGGTCATTTAATTTGGAGGATTTGTTGGACCTATCACAGTGTTTTGGGGCTGTGGACAGGGCAACCTGCACATTCCTGGTACAGGAATCTATTGCCCAACTCAGCTGAAATTTCTTCCTCCATACACAGCAATATTTGCAGTTCCTGCACTCATCTTTCTCTCCTAGCATCCCAGGGCAAACTGAGTCCAAATCACACTAAGTTCAGCCTCATAGCACCAACAAAAGAGGGACTCAGCAAAGAGGTCTTCAGCATTTTTCATTTTACTAAACGCTTAATTTTAAATTACTTACACCTCTCCCATCCTCTTTGTGCATAGATATACATATATATATTTTATTTTATATACATTACATACAATTGCCTTTTATAGTTTTTATAAAACTAAAATATTGGGCAGTAGGAAAACCACCTGAATGTAAATGCAGTGACCAGCCTCAATAATGAGGTTTAAGATCACAGCACATAATATTAAATACTACAACTATCTCTGCCACATCTGGTTAAAAAGCACTTTTCATCATAGAAACAGTGTGACCTTATGATGGCATCAATACAGGGAATAAGAGGGTCAGGGTTCTATAAAATGCTGTAATCAATACACACACCACAGGAAGATACTGGAACAGAAGAGATTCAAGGTCTTGGAGACTATGAATCTGTGTTCAAATTTCTACAGATGTGTTTCTGCACCAATTTAAGTTTAATGCTAAAATTGCACCATTTCAGCAAAAAAATATACTGCAAAGAAGAAAAGTATTTTTTTCAGCTCAGATTTAAACCGTTTCTTCATAAACTAATATTTCTGTCACAGATGCCTTCAACTTTGTCCTCTAACACTAGTATTCTTAAGAGGGTTGTATAAATTACTCAGAGTAATTATTCCTGATCTACATGATTAGATTATACATATAAGCAAGAGAAGCTGTGAAACAGAGAGATAATGCTCAAAAAACATCAACATCCTCCATGTTTTGTTGAACTTTGCCTCCAGAGCCGCAGATCTCTAAACCTTGAGCAACCTTACAAGAGAGATATAGTACATCTTTCTCAATCTGTCATCAACAAAGATGCCCACCCTTAAAAACATAATCCATCTTTTACAGCACTGTTAGTGTGCGTCTGACTGAGAAAACAAATAACTGCGTGTTATGACTAGTGAAATCAACATTTGGCTGCTCACAGCAATGTACATGTACCAGACTTCTTTTCATCATCAGGATCTCCTCCTCCCTCTTTCCTGTTTGGATCATTGAGCTCATCAAACAGTCCAGTGTCAATCATCTCCTGTTGCCACGGAATGGGCACAGCACCGCTGCTAAACTCCTTGAAGAATTTATCATCCTTGGCGTCAAACTCGATGCCCTTGATCTCAGAGAACTCTGCAATGTCGCCTGTGTCCTTTGCATAGACAACATTAGGCTTGGGTACCCATGGAGGATCCACCAACCCAGCTTCCAGACGTGGGAAATTGATGGTCTTGAACCATGCATGCTTCCTAGGATCCTCCATGTTGTTCCTAATGTGGAGGAAAGAAAGACACTTCTCCATCAGAGGTTCAAAACAGGGGTTAGGGGTTAGTGTTACGAAACTTCCATTACAACAGGTTACCCGCTTAGCAATATAAAACACTGAATCACTCTCCATTGCTGCTTGATTTCAGGGACTAATTTCAAATATTATTTCAGAGAAAACTTTGAAAAAATAAGAAAAAAAAAATTCACAGCATGTTGCAGAACTTTTAAATCATTAAGTTGCTGTTTGCAGCTACTTATCTGCCATAACTATACAGAAAAGAGGAACCTCTTACTTCATGCCCAGGCGTTCTTCTATTTTCTTCTTGAGGAACTGCTCGATGATGTCCTTGGTGTTAGCATCAAAGCACTTGTGCGCCCATTTGGGTTCCTCATTGAGAATACGGCGCTGTACCTCCTCCTTCTCTACCTTCTCCTTCTTGCTCTCAGGCCCTTTGAAAGGTGTATAGCCAGCCACCATCTCATAGATACTGCAGCCCAGGGCCCACCAGTCCACTGATGTCCTGTATGGAGTTTTGCTCAGGAGCTCTGGGGCCATGTATGCTCCAGTACCAGCCTGGCAGAGGGAAAGAGGGGAAAAGGTTACTATCTAGAAAGCTTGACATGTTTTTGTCTGAAACACGGAGGTCTTTTCTGTGTTCAAGTCCTGTGGATGAAAACAATGCCTCCACTGTTTAAATCATGAGCTCATGTGGTAGCACAGTGGCATGGACATGAAATATAGAGCTGCTAAAGACGCTATTGAGAAATGACAGCCTGTTAGAGAGCACCTGTCAAATTTATAACCCTCATGATCTCCACTGACAAGTTATTAACAGGTCAATTGCATGCATTAGTCAAAGCCTTAATCTGGTCTTCACTCTCTTTAACTTTCACCTTTCTCTCTTGCTCCTCTCTTCCCTCCCTCACCATATCTCCCTTGCTCTCTCTCCCTGTATGACCTCCCCTGCAGCCTCGGACCAAGAGCTTATCCTAATTCTAAGCCTACTACCTGTCAAGAGTCATGTGTTTCTACACTGAGAGTTCCACTCTTATATAAAGGCTGGCTGTAGCCACCACCAGAAATACTATATTTAATATAATAAAAACCTGTGTGTGTGTGTGTGTGTGTGTGTGTGTGTGACAGACACAGTGCAGAATCAGACAGTACAACATTTAACAAGTGCTTTACAACATTTTTTAAAATCATGAAATAGTTGTGCTTTTTTGCATGACAGGTTCTGATCAAAAGATGCATCTGATATATCCATATCTACAGATATAGATGCCTGGATAGGAAGCCACTGACTTAACCAACTCCTGGATTGATATGACTATTTGTAACTATGCTCCATGCATCTGACATGTGTCTTTTGGTAATCAGTATAACTGCACACTGTGTTTATCAAGGAACAAAACTGTTGCATGTATAATCATTCAGACTACAAAATTATCACCTATGGTACCAATCAAAGATTTGGACACATTGTGGCAATGTAAACTGATCTTAGTTAATGCAAATAATCAACCTCTTAACATTTTTCATTCAAGGTAAAGTCACCTTGTTTGCAAACTAACATGTCTAAACATATTAAAAGTTTTTACCTGGATCTGTCAATCT
Organism: Rastrelliger brachysoma; assembly: GCA_024605115.1. Lineage (NCBI taxonomy): Eukaryota > Metazoa > Chordata > Actinopteri > Scombriformes > Scombridae > Rastrelliger > Rastrelliger brachysoma. Next base: position 11,914 of record JANJYP010241738.1, on the reverse strand, counting down.
AATCAGGGACAGACTTGTGTAATGCCTGCTAAGAGGATTAGGAGACCAAAGCCAGCCTTGCCTGTAGGAGGTTAGCAGTCAGTTTGGCTGACTGAGGAGCATCAGAGTACTGGATAATGAGCTTACTAAACTTTCATAGAGCTGAAAGCTTACTCTTTGCTTCTGCTACTAAGTCCTAAAGAAACACTGTTGGAAAATTCTTCAGGTCATCAATAGGTTAGCACAGGTAAGATGGTGGTAAGATAGGTGTTCACTGGGACACTCTCTATTTCCAGTAACATTTATTTCCAGTAACATTATAGGTTTGTGCTTGTGCCTTATCTGCATAATATTTCTGAACTTAACACATTTTTAGAGCTCAGTGATTGATCTGACACACTGAAACTTTTTTTTTGGCATATTGTCAAGTGAGCCTCAACAAGTTGCAATAATCACACATGTACAACCAATGAGATGTAACAAAAAGCTGAACTTATGCATGACATGATATCTGAGTTACTTTTCCTTCATGAAAAATAAAGAGTTATAGGTTTTGTGAAGCACTGTGTGATTGAACTATGGCACAGCTGAGGCAGTTCTGTTGAGGTAAAGACTACAGAAATAACTAAATCTTTGCTACCAAGTTGCTGAGGGAAACCTTCTTATGCTTATTACGCATTACATGCACTGGACCTCCAAGGTGTTTGAGAGAGCCCCTACACAAAATAGTGGCCTATAAATGGCTGGGCTATAATCTGACTCCTAAAGGATTAAATGAGTTATATAATGGATTCAGAGACTCTCATTGCACAGATCTTCAAGCAATCCAGTAATCCCTGTCCGGATTTAAAAGTAAAAACCCCACCTTGCTTGGCAGCCTGTCCAAGAATTTGAGTACAGTTTTTAGCTACAGCCTTATTTTCAGATAGGTCAATATGGACAGAGTGGAAATGAGACACTACCTTGCGACCAGTGTTCAGCAACACTGCTGTGGATTTCAAGCTATTCCAACCATGTAGGTAAAGACAAGGGTTTGTATGATAGATGTTATTGCCCTCTAGAATTGACGTCTTTCATCACAAAATAAAATTATGATTACTAGCATCATTGCTGAAATCATATAGTTACATCCTCTTACATTCATAGCACCATAATGGCTGTAAGTGGGTAATTTGCTTTACTTTATCAAAGTTTTTATATAGTTTAGAACAGGTCAGGATACCAAATATGCAGGCTGTAAATCACTGTTGTGATTACATCTACTCACCATCTGGGTGACGGACTTCCCTGGAGCAATCTCTATGGCCAGACCCAAATCTGAAAGTCGGCACTGGCCTTGGCTGTCCAGCAACACATTCTCTGGCTTCATGTCACGGTATACGATATCCATTTCATGCAGATGCAGGATGCCAGTGGTGATTTGTGCTGTGTAGTGGACAATGCGCTTCATCTCAATACCCTGGTCTGCACCCTTGCCATCATAGCCAATATTGTAAATGTGGTACTTGAGGTCTCCTCCATTCATCAGGGTCATAACAAGGCACAGGTGGGTCTTGGTATCATAAGCATAAGCCAAGTTGACCAGAAACAAGCTGTTAACTTTCTCTAAGATATTCTTCTCCAACAGGGCCATCTTCTCACCACCCTTCTTCTTCAGTCGCTTTTTACACAGCTTCTTGCAAGCATACATCTGGCCTGTGTTCTTCACCTGAACAGCACATACCTGGAAATAAACACATTATTTAATTTTTTTTTTTCAAAAAAAAAGGATCACCATAGTGTATTTTTCAATAAATAACATTTAGCATAGAAATGTTATACCATGTTCTGAATATAAATGTAAGTTTCTGAAAACCTGTTTTTTTGAAACTGTAAAATCAAGATGACTTTATTATCTGAGAATTAGTCATAGAGTAGACCAAGAACATTGATATCATATCATTTGACCACTGAAATAATCACAATTAATCCTTCTTCTAAGCTAGCAGAGGGGGATCTGCTTGCATTTATAAGCAGAAAAAATGATCTAATTAAATGGGTTCAAGAAGTCAACCTAACTTGACCTTTGCCCACTGTGTCACTTACATCTTTATCTCAAATTGTACTATTGTTTAGTGGCCCTATAGACAGTGGTTCAGATTATCCACTGCTAAATGACAGTAACATGGCAATTGAAACATAAGGTTAGGTTTTTTGTCACATACTATTTTTACATCCATAGCAGGCTTCAGACCTGTTCATGGTATTAAAATTACTTTATACTGTTAGAAACATTGCATTTCTACATTTACCTCATTAAGTGGCTGTAGTTTTTGTTGTAAACTCAAGCTTATTGCTGAGTACTTGATTTAGTTTCTCTTTGAATCAATAAAGGGTTCCTCAAAGATTGATACTGGGTACTGTATTTTTTTTACAGTGGATATCAGTACTATTGTTTTTACATTGCAAATTTAGATTACAATATCTCATATGCATCTGACTATATCAGACAAAGCCATGTTAAGGCAAAAAGTTGCATTTTCTTCAGATGCTTCACACATAATAAAGCATTTCACTGGCAAGAAGTCAACATCTTGCCAGGTTTTATCCCTGTAATTTGCAATTACTGTTAGCGAAATGTAGTCATGTTCAAATTTATAAATGCCTAGAAATAAATTTATAGTTTGCCATCTAAAGCAGAACCTGAAAACTTCATCTCACAAAGTAATGTCACATTCAATTCCTGACTTATTTCAATTATGTTCTACTGTCACACTCAGGTCTGCACTGAAAAAGAGATTTTGATCTAAATAAGACAATAAGGGCTTCCATCAATCTTTCACTGCATTCAGGCTTTGTATTTGTCATTATTTGAAAGAACTGGCACAATTTTCTGAACTTAAACAGGTAGGCCTTTACGCCTTTTAACTTCATGGTCACCCTGAGACAAGATAAATCCTCACAATGATCTCCTGTCCGAGAATATCCTTTCTTATGCTTCATACTTTTGTGATACTGAACTATCATATATCGCAATTGCGATATTATTGCAATTCAAAAAAATGCAAATATTATGCAAAATGGTGGTAATATACATTTCTGAAATTATATCATCATCATATCCAGGAAGTTTTAGCAGACCTCAGGAACTCAAAGAAGAGATAAAGTAAACATTATTTAGCCATAACACATAGCAACACATTTTTTACTATATTATATGTAGATGAATTTGCATGCTTACCTCTCCGAAGCCTCCTTTTCCCAGAGTTCTGAACTCATAGAAGTACTTATCACTGATGGGCTGCTTCTCATACTCTTTCCACTGGAGGAATTTATCAAAGAATGGGCTGGCCTGGTAATCTGTGAAGGGTTTGCCTTTCAGAAATTCTCTCACACCATCCTGGACTTTACCTTTCATCACCTCATCAAAGGTGGCATCTGTCACAGCTTTGCATTTGTCAGAAGCCTCCCCAGAAAGAAAGGACAGGAAGTTCTTGGAGTCAGCTTTGCAATACTTATTGATGATATTCGTGCGTGCCTTGTCTTTTGCTGCACCTTCAGCAAGATCCCAATCATAGAGCTCATCCAAGAAATCAGCAGCAAGCTTAAACTCAGCATTATTTGCAAGGAAATCTCGGAAAAACTTTTTGCCAACAGGCTGCCTTTCACAAATTGATGTAAAATCCTTGTCAAGGGAAGCTCGTACTGAAGAACATTGCTCAGGCTTGGGAAGAGACAAGCTGCGTCGACGCTTTTTCATTTCCTTGTCATCACCACCCTGGGCTTTTAGGTAGGCCGTGTTGGCCACCAGGTTATCCAATCCCCCCATGTCACACATCTTGGCGGTTGAATGTGGTCTGTCCCCCCTAAGTGACTGGGTTCTTCAGTGGTTCCCCAGGGATACCCTCTTACAACCGGTGCAGCGTCTTTCAGAATGTCTGTCTTTGTGAAGGTGCAATTCGCTCCAGAGCCGGTGTACAAATGAGCTCCTTTACCCAGCCTACCTGCAAACCAAAGACACACTGACACACCCAGTAATTACTCATTTAGAATTAAATACCAGGGAGGGATTTGGGCTTAAGGATCTTTGTGTGGTCTATTCAAGGATGCTGTGCACCGAAAGGGAATCGTAAGCGGGCTCTGTACTAAGAGGCTTTGTAGCCCTCTATATTTGTTCATGGTATTCAGTAGTGGTCAAATGTCTTCTGTTGACTGTGCATTTAATGGTGAAAGATCGTAAAAGACTTAGAAATTAACAGAAAATCCTCCCAAAAAAGCTTGAAAGAGCCCTTTAAAAAGTTGTTAGACTGTAATAAGCTGGGAATTAATTAGTGGTTGGGTATTTACTATAAATGTAGCACTTGGATATAAATTTTGATAATATTTGGATCCTTGAGCATGACTATGATGGCAGAATGTCCCCCCCCCCCACATCTACACTTTTTTTCTCTCCATCCCAGCAGAGCAGCAGGTACTGCAGAGAGCTTACTCCTAATCTGGCTGCTTGTTTCTTATCTCTCATGCTCTTTCATTCTCATAACTCACCCACTTTTATCAATGACCACTACTATTCGTCAGAACACTGACACATTGTTACTTAACATTGCTGTTATTTCTTATTAAAAACAATACAGTATGTACTCTACACACAATGTAAATAACATTATCATTGTCAGCTGTAAGCAAATGCTGATTTAGAAACAGAAATCTTGAGTTTACTAATTAATCAGGTTAAGTTCATGATATGAGCCAGTGGTCAACAACCCTGCTACTGCACTGAATGTTTTAGGTATCTCCTGACTCTCACACACCTGATTCTAATAATTAACTCATTATCAAACCTGTCTAAGAGCTTCAGCTGCTTGATAACGAGATAGAAATTTGAATCAATCACACCTAATTAGAATCAGTTGTGGAGATCAGGTGTGTCTCCAGAAACAGGGTTGGAGATCACTGATGTAAGCTAGCATATTACAAATGAGTTTTTTAATAGACATATGATGTAGAATAATACAAACTAAAATGTGGCATGTGGAAATTATATATTTTTTATATTGCGAATATATTTTAATATAAGATTATTTGTGTTGTGACTGTATATAGGCATGGCTATTGAATTACATTGAGTAGTCAATGGGATGCAGCGAGAAATTCACAAGTGATCAAATAACTGATGCAGCAATGAGTGCACACTGCGTTCATCTGGCCATTTAGAAACAATGCAAAATGTAACAAAGAGTACTATGTATTAAAACTCAACAAGTCACAAAAGTTCCCTATTCATGCATTTCTTCCAATAGTGTTTGGTGTAAGTTGGTAAGAGCAAGAGTCAACACAAAGACTCATAGGATTAGTTCAGTGTGGCTCCAGAGCTTCTTTCTCCTGCCTGAGTATTTAAAAAAAGCCTGAGTATGACCTCGGTCATGTGACAGAGCTCAGGTTAAGACCTCTGATACATCTGATACCCAACAGTGATACTGCAAACACAAGCCAAAGCCAAAACATTTAAGATGAATTAACAGCCATTTTCCAGACTGAGTTAAATATACAGAAGCATACCTAAATCTGCAGTATAGTGTAATTTTACAATATGCAGTATATATTTAGGTATATGTACTTTATTCCAAGATTTTCTGTTAACTGTTTGTGCAGCACTTTATTCAAACAAACAGCTGGTGTGATTTTTTTTTTTTTTTTTTTTTTTACCAGCGATGAATTAATAAATCTTTGCTATTGTTGGCAGTAATCTTATATAAAACCTCTGTAGCAGCTACAGTGATGTAGGATAATTCAGTACAGTACACCAAGGATAATATTAGTTAATCCTTTCTTCAAATGGTCCCAAGCCTTCAATGCCCTGGACAAGATCAAGGGCTTTGCTCGCCGTCAGAAAGCTCCAGACTCAGACCTTTTGACTTAGAAAGGGACAGACATCCACATGGCGCAATCAGCCAAGAAGACAGTAAAATATTTTTGTTTTATCAACTACAACAATCAATTGAATTAGATGTTTTGAGCAAACTGTTGATTTTAGCAGGATTTATTAAAAAATAGTTATATCAAAGAAAGAATATAAAATCTTGAAACAAGACATGAATAAAAACCTTAATTGAATTTACATTTCATTTATTCAGTGACTTATTTCATCAAACTATCTTTTAAATAGAGACTGATGCCAGTTAGAGACTTGTCATAAATACTAAATATGTAAAATGTCAGTCATGTTGTAAATAGATCAAAGTGTCAGTAAAGCATTTAAGCCTCCTGAGTGGATGAAAAGAGGCCATGGGTTTCATCTCCTCCCAGGTTAAGAAAGGTGAAGAAAGATAAGCTTGAAGCTTACACGTCACACTGCGGGTTTCCCATCTACTCTACAGAGGATCCTGGCTGCGCCATACAACTCTTTTTGAGAGCTCAACACAAATCAGTGCATTCATTCTAAAAAATGTTATGGCACCAACATTTAATCAGTTAGTTTGAGGGTTTTGATCTTTGAGCAGCCTGCCACGGGAAGTTAACCTTGGGAGGATTAACATGGTCTGAGGAGGAAGTAAAGGTTAAGATGAGGAGAGCAACCTCATCCTATCTCCCACATGGTCCACTATATGGTCTTTACATGCTCAAACTCCATCCTCTTATGGTGTCTCTCAAGCTCTCCACAAAAAGAGGGAGTGGACAGATTGTTCGAAGTAGAGCAGTGAGAACACAATAAGCAGGACTGTATTTAGTTTTCCCAGTCACCATCAATAGAAATATGTTACGTTATATGTTGCGCAGGCCACTGAAAAATCAATAACAGTATGAAATTAAACTGAAATATGTTACCATGACATCAAGACTGCCAGATAAATAATTAGAAGTGACCATATTAAGTGCCCTGAACTGTAATTGTTGAAAGAAAATCTTAATAAAACCACACTGCAGGATATGTACATTCTGGACTCACCTCAAGCAAGGAGAATTGTAGGGGCTATTTTAACCCTTAAGACATAACAGCAAAGCTAGTAAAGTGTAGAGAAAAGCTTGACCTGCTGACTCCACAGTTAAATTGGACTGAAACAGCTGGAGGAGTGATTAACAGACCATGGGTTGTTGTAGGACCCCACTAAAAGCTACTTACTCATACAAAAAGTAAGTGATTCTCTACATAGATGTTTTATCACATCTAATGCTATAAATTGAAATGAGTTCACTACCAGATTATCATCAGGCGGTGAGTTGGATCAGGATCAGACAGTCAGTAAGGATAGACTTAACAAGGATTTCTACTATCATGAAGTCACTTCTTTTCTTCTGTAAACATTCATCTGCTTGTCAGGACTATGTTCCAAATATTTTTTAAACATGGAACTTCTGCCTTCAGTTGAGGATATTTGTCTGAGGCAACAGAAGCACTTTGAGGCAGATCCAAAGAAATTCTGCACCCAATCAGAATGAGTTGTGAAATGTCCCTCTGAGGAGACCCAGTGCGGGCCCGTAGCACAGGTGGTTGCTACTTGCTTCTCGATAATCCCTGCTCAAACTGTACCAAGCTCTCAGAGCTCTGTCTAAAACCATCTATGTTTCAGACACAGGTGCAGGTCCCCGGCTGATTCTGGGATGTTTTTGGGTCAACTGTCAGATGGAAACTGTGAGTGCAGTTTCCTTTTGTGTCTTTGATCAAAGTTTTTCTAGCGTTCAGATAAATATACTGCACTTGGATTTTATTTTCAACCCAATAGAAATTAAAATCACATCAAGCTAAGAAAAACAATGATTTCCACTTCACATATTTGGTGACACTTGGAGCACAGCCTAATGAACAGGGAGGCAGAAGGTAGCAGCACCAATGATGTCACTATGGGAAAGACACATTAGCACTGGCAGCTTGTGCCCCCTAGGGGACTGTTTTGTCCTGTGTGCATAACAGTTGTATAATCCTATCAAAACTCACAGACATTATCTGTGTCTTCTAGGAATCCAGATCATGATGTAACTGGGAATTACCTGCTGATCAAATAAATAACAATGCCTCTAAACAGAAGTTACAGTTATAGGTTTTTAAAATCTTAATTAATATTAATTATTATTGTTAATTAGTATTACAGCAACATTAACAGTGTTACTGCACATTTTAGAACATTTTGTGTTCCCTAATCTTTACTGTGGTTTTGATAACTTTAAAACAAGAATGTGTATTTTTAATTGCACATTCAACTACTGGATCTAAATAATCCTTATTAGGTGTTATACTGGTAACATTGGGCTGTGTTATCCCTTACTGGCATCAAACTGATATGAGTTATTGGAATACCTGCAGAAACTAAAGCACACTCCTTCTCTTATAATACATCTGACTTTTTGTTATACTGATTGTTGTTGACTTACTGAAAAATGCAGCCAGTTACACCTCAAATTCAGCTGCATGTGTGATTTCAACTGTGCAAGCAGGCCCTTTACAAAATGGCCCTCCTATGTTATCACTGTACTGTCTCAATTCAAATTAAAAGTGTAACTAAAAGTGGGATTTATTCACAGCTAGACAAAGTAAATTAGGTACCTGACAATGATGGCATCACTTCTCTGCAGAGCCATAGCCACTAATTGATGCGACAACCAGGGGATTTCATGTCCTGACACCTTGCCAGACCTATTCAACAGACATGTTAATGGGAAGATGTATAAGTTTAAGAGTCAAACTTAATAATCTTGGAACAAATCAGAAATTAACTTCTAATTAATGACTCACAGATCCTGAGTAACTTTGAATCAATAAACCATTAATAAATAGGCTGCTAGATATTAATAAGCAGCTATTTTTGGATTGATTTCCAAGATAATTTATCTGCGAACCTGCATACCATCTACATTAATGACCAGTTCCTGGTTTACTCTGAATCACCTGCCAAATAGAACAAAAACAGTAACATATCATTACCTCTTTGTTAAAGTATATACAGATCAATTACTGAAAGATCACCAGTTAAAGTGCAGCATCATATTAGGTTATTACTAAGTATGCATTAACTCATAATGACCTTAGTTACCATTACTTACAGTCTATGTGTCATTTCAGGTGAAGGTAAAGCTGAGCCCCATCCTACTATTGACAAGTAACAACGGTGGTTTTATTTAATTCGTTCATGAATGACCAAATAATCCAGAGACAGTAGATCTATATTTTATATTTAAATTCACCATCTACAAAATTAAAACGTGAATATTACAATAAATTACTATATAATTCAGTATTTTCACTTATTAATTTATTCCAAGTCAAAAAAGTCATGGCACAACTACTTCAAATTTGACTAAATATTCTCTAGAACATTAACAATATACATATAATTTCAGACATGCTGCAGGCACAAGATAACATTCATAAGATAATGAAACCCCAACTCATTTTAGGATGAGGAATGCATGGCATATTAATGGCATATTGATAGAACAATAACCGGAGACACAAGTCGGCGAAAAGCTTAACTCTGTGTCTTTTCTGGCTCTGCACTGCAGTCTCCTCTGCTAAATTCACTGCTCTGTGCTGGCGCTGCTACCCCGCCATGCTTTAGTTCCTCCAACAATCTTTCGGACTCAGGCATGCTGGAATCAGAGCCAACCTCTGGTTCAGGGTTACGGTCAGGATCAACATCACAGCAAGAGCTGATGTCAACGCCAAGTGCAGTGCCAGTGCCATTGTCTGTGCCAAGGTTTAGATCAGGGACAATGCCAGGGTGAGATTCCTCCTCAGAACTGGATGTCTGCTCTGTCTCTGAACTTTCACCAGGAGATTCATCATCCTTTGTATTCAGGTCAGTAACCTGTCCATCCTGTTGCTCCTCAGTCCTTAGCCTCCTACGGCTGATCATCTTCTGTAGTTGCAGCTTGCTGGTGAAAAAGATTCTGCGCCAGCCCATCTCGAGTGCCAGAGAGGAAACCTCCTCAGAAATTGTGTTGCAGCGCCGTCGCAGTGCCTGCTCCCAAAACTCCTCTGACCCACATAGCTGAAGAGCAAAGGTTACAAGTATACATAATAAATATATGTGTATGTATGTTTATATATGTGTGTGCTTTTTGTTACAATGAACAGAAGAGCTGATTTTACTCTCTGGTGTAGTCTAGGTCCCATGATTTTAATGATATCGTAATTATATTTAAGCTTAATGCTTAACAATGTTCGTCTCTCGCTTTAAGACAAAGTGAAAATTGTTTAAAACCTAATGTTAGATCATACCCTAAATATTTTATATCAGGACACTGTTTATTTTTGGCAACATCGGGTGTGTTTGACTGACCTGCCTGAACCTGCTTGAAGTTCGTCCAAGCTGACCTACATCTTCTAGCTCCAGATAATTTATTATCCGCAGAAGTAAGGAGTCGGACAGGTGATCCAGATAATCATAATGGCCTTGGCACAGTCCCTTGGTGTACTGCAAGATTCGACGACCAAAAACCATACTGATCTCACCTGGAAAGAAGCCCATTACATTTACTGTTATCCAGATTCAGGAATTAGTTTACCTCACGTCAACAACATACACAACACCTCTGAATATCCAGTGATATACATCTACCCAGTGTAAAAGCATGCTTGATCTACTTCACATAACACCTGTACTTTCTTTAAAACATCATTTTAGATATCAAACACACCAGTGAACTGCTCAGTACTTACTGGCAGAGATCCACTGTGGAGGCAACACAGGTCAACACAGTTTTTGACAGTATAACAACAGTTGTGAATGGGCTGACTGGTCTCTGCTTTTAGTACCCCTACTACATACAAATGGGTGGCTGCACAAATCTCAGCCTTTATATACAATGGTGATTCCCAAATGGAGAGGGCTATGATAAGAGAGCAGCAGATTGTTCTCAAGAGCTTTTTGATACAACTTTCCAGTTAGGAGTGGCTACATCTTAACTACATCACAGCCCAAGCTTCCACTGCCACCTGTTCCCAATTTTGACTAAGGAGTTATTTATCATTATCATTAGTAGTAATATACTAGAACATGTGTGTTGTGGTCAAACAGAAAGTACTTACTCTGCAACCAGCTGTCATCCAAGAAGTCCTGATGAGACTCTTTCAGCTCCCCTGGCTTTGAGTTCCTGTCTACAGTCCTCAGAGAGATCTTCCACCATCTCCAGATCACCTGGAAATGACCGCTGGTGATTTTACTGTTGTTATACTTCACAAGCAAGCTATAAAAACACACAGCTTTTTTCACGAATGTAATTCTAGTTATTGTATGGGGTTCCTTATGCTACCGAACAATTAATTCNTTCACAAGCAAGCTATAAAAACACACAGCTTTTTTCACGAATATAATTCTAGTTATTGTATGGGGTTCCTTATGCTACCGAACAATTAATTATATTCATTTACAGATTACAAAAGAGATTTAATTGATATTTAGTTGATATATGATTTTCATTCGTTCTCGGTTCTCTATTGTTTATAACAGTTATTGTTGTCACTATATTTAAAGCATTTTTATTTTAAGAGAGACATAGTGAAAGCGTAACAGCCAACAGATGCCGTTAATACCGTTAACATTAAATCGTTTAAGCTAGCGACGCTAAGGCCAGCAGTCTGCTTAGATTAAAAAGCAAAAACAGGTGGTTTTAACAAAAAAATGACAGTTTTTAGTAAAGTACCTATACTTACGTTTGACTTGGTCACGGAGAAATGATAAAAGTTCTTGTTTGGTGAAGGACCTCTTCCAGAGATTTCAAACAACGGGTCTGTTAAAAGCGACGCCATGTTAAAGTTTGCCGGTTGTCATGGCAACGACACTTTATTGGCTGAAAAGGCTTTTTGTGGGCAAATTAAACATGTTAAATATAATGAAATATTTCAAAAGACTGCATGTAACACAATTGTAAACCTACATCTACAGTGTAATCAATTAAACAGCGATATAACGCAGTTATTAGTAACAAGTAAAGCAGGCTAATACAACTATAAAAAGTATAC